>JACM01011800.1:0-12928 GCA_000787095.1 Periophthalmodon schlosseri
ATAAGCTCTCAAGCTGTGTGCACAGTATTGATTTCATTGCAGCAGTCCATTAAATACATCATTGTTATTCAACAGTGTTATATTCTTAGACACAGAATAAAGATCGTTGTTGTTATGCCAACATTCATAAGCCTCATCGTCAGAAACTCTTAGAATCTGTTTGAGAGGGAGCAGAGACATCTTGTGGCCATTTGTGGTCATTTGCAGTTCCTAGTCTGATAATAGATTGGTTTTAATGAGATAGTATTAATAGGCTTGAACTACACTATGCAGAAAAGGTCAAATTTTGTATTTTCTATGTGATATTTTTTTTTTTTTTTTTTTGATGCCCAAATCTTGTTTCAGTAGGTTGTGACTTCATAACATTATCAAACTTAGCTGGAGAAAGGTCAGAATTCTATGGTGGAATTTGCTGTTTAACTGTCAGATTGCAGATGTGTTGGCCTGGTTTATGGTTAATCTCTGTAGTTACTGGGACTATTCACATGAAACAAAAACTTTCTGTCAGCACAAATAAACAAAAGTGACAATATATTTTACAATTGCTTCAAAAAGTGGTGCTGTTATTCAACTCCAAAGATATGTTTATTGTCAGCGGAAATTACTTTGAGCCATAAGATTAATATGGCAAATTTGTGGAGCCAGTCCCCAACAAATAATGATAAGGTTCAACATTTGTGGATCATAAATTTGGATATTTCTTCCAAAAAACAGTGAATGTAGACCTATATAGTCCCTGTCCTCCATCTGAAATTATAATAATGCAATACCAGTTTCAGTATGGATATGAGTACCTTGTTTGATAACCCAAAAGCTAACCCTAAAAAAATATCCCTTTTTCTCTCTAGAGTCACCACACCAATGTCAGATGCCCTGTCTGACATAACCAGCTAACCTGTGGAAAAAACTGGTGATGTGTCCAGGCAAGACTTTAACTGGCTCCTCTATGGTTCCTGTGCAACCCACTACGCCACTTACACTCATTCGCTAGTGTAAGTAAACAGAAATCGTACAAATGTGTATTCTTTTAAGATTACATCACCTGTCGTAATTTTACAGCATTTCGGTGTTGCAAGAGTGTGGTCAATCAGAGGTCAACTGAGGACAAATATGCAGAGAACATCCAACAGAGCAGTGATTCTCAACGTGGGGAAGAAACGGATAAAATAGGCTTAAAGGTGCATTATGTAACTTTTCTGGAGGAGGTTTGCCACCTGCTCGTCTCCATGGAGATGATATTACTTTGAGATTAAATGTATCTATCTTCTATTTATTCCAATTACAGGTGTTTTTATGGCTCTGAAAAACATACATTTGAGCGGCGATGATCTGTAACGTGGCCTGGTCAAGCATGACAAGTGTCACCTGCTTGTTTCCATGGAGACAGATAAGTTTAATGACAAATTGTAAAACATTCAACGCAAAGCAATGACATCTTGATGGAGCAGGTGGTGTGCCCTCCATCAGAAAAGTTACACAGTGCACCTTTAAACAAGGAAGGAAAGTGCCACATTGTAGTTTGACTGATTCATTTTTAGAGCGCATTACTTGAAATTTTGGCGTCAATCATGTGCACCAGGATTGGCTTTATATTTGCTCTTCAGTGCCATTGACAGCGAAAGGCCAATGATCACTGATAAAACAGTGTTCTTAGAAAGAAAAAAATAAAACAAACCCAAAAGAGATTAAATAAATTCACCTTTGAATTTGTTTTTTGTTGTTGCATGAAGATGACTTTAAAGATGCACTATATAACTTTTCAGGGAGGACTTGCTTCCCTGATAAAAATACCTTGAAAAACATGCATTCTTACAATGGGCAAGGTCACATTTCCACAGATCTGACCTGTAATGTGGCTGACTGGTTTCTAGATCAACATTAATTATAATCAAATCAAAATCACAATTTGAATGAATGCAATTAGAAAATCGTCAGGGCTGCAATTTTTGAATTACCATTTTTACAAACAAACAACTACATCTCCTGTCTTATTCTGCATAAAACTGATAACCCTGTAGTTTAGCTCTGTACAAACATGTTCTGTAATGTGAATTAGTTTGTCAGTTCATATTTCAGTCTTTTTGTCAATTCTTCGCAATCGCAATGCTTGTCAGAAAAATCACAGTTAGCTATTTTTCCCAAATCTTTCAGCCCTAGTGGTGTCACCTGCTTGTCTCCATGGAAAAGATTGTTTAATGCCATAGTGTGGAACATTCCAGGCCAAACAATAACATGCAGATAAGCGGGTGGTCGACCCTACACTAGAAAAGTTACATAGTGTACCTTGAAATCGCTCTAACATTAATAATTAGCAAAAACAAATATAAACAGCATTATCATTAGCATTTGGCATTGATTTTACAGAAGCTCAAATAACACTGTTCTTGCTAAGTTAAACTTTTGACTTTTTGAATTTCAATTGTTTATCCAAAATTTCATTAGAACCTCTAATGTAAATTGTGTTACTGTTTAGCTAAGCCTCCCACACAATGTCTCTGTCAGAGCATTAGATTCTGTGGAGTGACGCATTAGCATTTTGAGACAGGCTGAAGGAAATACTTTATAATCTGAAGAAATATGGATGTTTAAAGTACAGTGTGGGTCAGCTGTCATGCTAGTTCTGCCCCCTAGTGTTAGATTATCTCCATTACAGTTTAAAGTGGTTCAACCAATGTGTTGAGTTTATAAAACATCATTTACCTGGAGAACAAAGAGATGGTATTGCTATACTTTATTAATCCCTCATGAGTGTAATTCATTTTCTGCATTTGACCCATCCTTCAGCCAGTGCCACAGTGGGACCCATCTCCAGACCTTGAGCTAGTCTTGCTCCTGGAATCTTGCTGTAAAATGTGGTGGCCCGCCACTGAATACATGCAAAATACATATGTTCAATGCCATACTATAGAACAGTCCAGTTATAATAACATCTCCATGGAGACAAGCAAGTGACTGACCCTCATGCTTCACCAGAAAAGTTACTTCAAGCAAGGATACTCTTCATAAGTTCCTATAGCAACATGTCCAGAGGACAACTTGCACACACCAGACGGACAGTCGGCCAGTTTATACCGTCTTTTGAGCCAAAGTTATAGTTTTATCTTGGCAGAGCGTTATCAGGGATGAGCTCCTTTGGAATTTACCATCCCCTCTGAGTAACTTTACAGCTGATGCTCTCGTCCATCGCACTCACCACTGTTAATCTCACTTCCTCCTGATCCTGCAATAACATGCAATTAGGTCTGAGCAATATGAAAAATATACATATTGAGATTTTTTTCCTCATTGATCAATCACATTTTTTATCCAATATTGTTCTTCTCTTGTTAAAAACGAATACAAATACTCTTAATTATTATGATTTCCCTCTATGCTTTTAAAGAAACTGTATGTAGCCTGAGATCTTGCAATTTTACACAGTACTACAATCACAACTGAACCTGGGTTGCACTGCCTTAACCTGCAGATAGAGGACACAAATTCACTCACTGAGCTGCAGAGGCTGCACTAGCACTGATTAATGATTGGCTGCAAGTGCTGGGGTTTAGGTAGTGAGGATTCAGATCAGGCAGAGTCCTTTTAGGTTTAAACAACTGGGATTTCAGCTTGGAACTGGCAACCCAAATGAGAGACTCATGTGAGACTCATTCTGTTTTCTGATTGGATAATCATCTTGAGAACTGAAACACTACATTTTAACATTGGCAACTTGGCCACTATGTCCAATGTCTTTGTAATTAAGAATACATCAGCATTACAGTTGTCATCAGTAAAAGCTATATTTGATTTGAATATGTCTACCTCATATCTGGAGACACACAGTTAGGTGAAGTTTGAGGAAATTAATATCCCAGTCTTACATACGATTCCTTTAAATGAGATTCACCATGTCTTTTGTTAGTTGGTTAAAAATGCAAATTTGTGTAGAAGTCATTGTGTCTGGACAAACATGATCCGATGACCTGTCCTGTTGTGAGGAGTGTGCTGGAGGAAGAAACAGCTGGAAAAACAAAAACACCATGAGTGACTTCAGCAGGGCACCACATGTCCTCAGACGACTCTGTACGTTTCAAACTCAACAAACTCTGTGACTGCGGTCTATGGCAGGTTATTAAGACCTTTAGCACTCATTCAGGTCCATCCAAATGAACTGACACAGGTATTTCTAGGTTTCAGATGACATCACAACACTCTTTAGTCCAACATTATTTAATACAGATGGGGGGGATAGCTAAAATAAATGTTGTTAAACTGCAAATTTTTTATTTATTACAGTGAGTTCTTGGGTTAAGTCAGTAGTACAGATTATCAGGTTCAACATTTGTGCATTTACCTTTTGGGTTTCCCATGGCAAAGTACAGTGTAATCAATAGGGAAAAATGGCTCTTGCCCCCCATCTGACAGAATGGCATCATCACATTATAGAATCTGAAAATCACCAATAGTGAACTCTGCACTGAAATTAAGATGGACTTGTGTAAAACCTGTTAACCCTGTAGTTTAGACCCATGCAAACATGTTCTAAAATGTATGTGGTTCCTGTATCGCTTTATCAGTTTATATTTTAGTCTTCTCTCATATTTTAATACATCAGCAGGACATAGTAAAAGCCAAAAGTAAAATCTGTCAGCTGGAAAAAAAAGTTGTAGGAGTGAAGATGTTTTGCTGCTCATCCAAGCCGCTTCTTCAGTTCTGGTCAGATACTGGTGGACACTGCTTATATCTATCTGAGTGTCCACCAGTATCTGACCAGAACTGAAGAAGTGGCTTGGATGAGCAGCAAAGCATCTTCATTCCTACAGCTTTTTGTCCAGTTGACAGATTTAACTTTTGGCTTTTACTATGGATCGGATGTGGACGACTGAGGGATTACACAGACAACAGCAGGACATGTTTAAAATGTGCACTGAAAACTACATCTTTTAAAGCATAAATTGCAATTCTAACCATATTTGCAATTTTATTTGCTAGAAAAATTGCACTTAGATATTTCTCCACAGTGGGTCAACTCAAGTTGTCGCTCCCAATCGTATTCCCCCAATAATCACTGATTACACATTGCAACAACACATGCAGACAAAGTAGGTGAAGTGTATTGCCCAAGGGCACAAAAACTGAATATACTGCAGTTGCATGGGCCCTCATTTTTTCTGTCAAGGACCTCTCCTGGACAAATGAGAGATTACACCACCCATTTACTGACTTTTTATGCAACCTGGAATATGTGTTGCCCCCCCTCCCCACATCACCTCAAGTGGGAGCCCCATCCATCCTCACCTCCTCCCTCCTGAGGGCAGTGGAGTGACAGGGACGGGGGAAGAAGGTTCATGTTGTGGGTGAGTGACGTCCTGTTCCATGTAGAGTGCAGTGCGTCCCATGTCCTTTTTGTAAAGGTCTGTGAGGTTAGGTGTATTTGTAGTTTGGTGAATCTATTGGTCACATGACACAGACTCAGATGAGGAGACTGTTGACTGCTGTGCAGCTCAGTCAGCAGGTTCTGTTTGTTTTGGTCGGAGCTTCGGTTCAGTCACCCCACAGAGGGGAGCACAGACCAGAGACCACAGACCAGAGCAGGTGCAGGGACACTTTCTGGACTCTTCTCTAAAAACTCTGATTGTGCAATGCGCCGTGACAGATAAGAGTATGTGCCAGTGAACATGTATCATGCACTACCATTGTCTTACATCACATGTACAAATTTCAAAATCCTCAAAGAATGAATTAAATGAAATTAATATAAAACTTGCTCACCTGCTAAATGTCCTATTTTATATCAATTTGTTATTTATTGTACTTGTAAGGAATTTTTTCTCTGCATTTGACCCAATGAGTAGACCCATCTCCGGTATTTTGGGTTGATGGTGGAAATCAGAGTGCCTGGAGGAAACTCTGCACAGAAAGCCCTGGGAGTCAAACCCACCACCTTCTTGTTGTGTGGCAAGAGTGCTAGCCACTGTGCTGCCATTTCACATATAGACTGACAAATTGTATCATTTTGTTTCGATTGCAACTAAGTGTGCAGCTCTAGCTCACACTGTGCTGGAACTGGACACAGTATCTTCTTGCTGTGAGGTTTTAGGACTAACCACTCAACGTACTGTGTTGAAGTTGGTTTAATCTAGAAACATCCAGAGCTTTGCATGTATTGATTTTAATCTTGTCATTGTTTATTCGGTGCATGAAATCCTCTCTCCTGGTTCCTAGTACAGAGTTTGCAGTGGTTGCAGATCGGAGGACACTGTGTGGGCGTGTGTGTATGCCCCGCCCTCTTTGGCCCAAAATGACTCATCCCTAATGGATAAAACCCCATCCTCAGCCTCCTGTGCTTTGCTTTGCTCCAGCTCCAGACCCAAGGACTTCACCATGAGACTGCTCCTGTGCCTCTGCCTCGCTCTGGCCCTAGTGCTGGCGTAAGTAACTGTTGTCATAGAGATTAGCAATTTAAAACAAAATATTAGATCTTTTAAATGGGAAAGTCCTCAAAATGTTGCAGAAATAGTTTAAATTGAGCTGGAGGACAGATCAGAATTCTGTGATGGAATTTGCCGTTTAACTGTCTGATTGCAGATTTGTTAACCTGGTTTATGGTTAATATCTCTGTAATTACTGGGCCTATCCACATGGAACAAAAACTGACACAAAGTTTAATGTCAGTAGCTTCAGAAAGTGGTGCCATTATTCAACTCCAAAGACGTGGTTATTGTCAGTTGAAAGGACTTAAGGCCATAAGGTTACGTTAGCAAGTTTGTGGAGCCAATAATGAAAAGGTTCAAGGTTTGTGGGCCATAAGATTGGATATTTCTTGGAGATGTTATTGCTTTGCCTAGAATGTTCCACAGTATGGCATTAAACTTACCTTTCTCCATGTAGACAAGTTGAAGCCACTAGGCCAAGTTGCAGGTCAGATCTATGTAGAGGCGACCCCACTCACAGTAAGAATGCATGATTTTCAAGGTACTTTTTAGCAATAACAACATATGTAATTGAAATGTAAGCTAGACATAGATACAGTAGAACCAAGACAATAACATCTCTTTGGAGACAAGTAAGTGGAGGACCCTCCACCAGAAAAGTTCCATAGTGCACCTTTTAAATGCACCACTCACTTTTGTAAAACTTCAGTTTTAGTGTAACACATGACAATAACAATTGGTCTATTTTTTGTGCTTGCCAGTCAAATGTAGTTATGTTGTGTGTGTTTGTGTAGAGATAAAGACAAAGACAAAAGCCATGGTCATGGGCATGGGAAGTCGGACCACCTTCCAACTCACGGACGAGGGAACAAACCGGATCACCCCCCCGGGCACACCGAGGGACACAGCCACGGTCTTGGGCATGAGAAGCACGACCACAAGCACCACGAGGGTAAGCGTCCAGGAAACAACCTGTTATTTCACACACTGGGTTATAGTAACCTGGCTCACACCAGATATGATATGTGTAGCACTCTGAATTGAGTTTTACACATCAATCTGGAAAGGCTCTCGCTGAAAGCGGTCAGGACTCTGAGCTGGTCGAAGCGTCACAACAGCTGCACAAGCTGAAAAATCTAACTTTTGTCAAATCCAGTTCAAAGAAAAGCACAGACATCTTTCCTATTCACAAATGCACAAGTGCTTCCCTCTGCACACTTTTCACAAACAAAATAGACCGTATTTTCATTAAATTATATGTCCATTCGCATCGCCATGTTTGTTTTGATTTGCTTGGGATCCGCCCAAACCACAATGCTGCTCTGTGAAAGGTCCCATCTCCGACCGACTGGTGGCCGGGCCCTATCGCACCAGCGGGAGCCCATAAAGATGGATTCTCGTGAGTTTGTGAACTCACAAATATCGCGAGAATCCGTGTTGTTGCACAAGGTCAGGGTTATAGGTCAATAATCTGTAATACAGAAGGAGACAGCGACGGGCATGGACATGAGAAGCATGACCACAAGCACCATGACGGTAAGGATCCAACCAGGCAAGTCCCAGCTCTTTGTCCTGTAAGTGATTCATACATTCAAGCTAACTGTGGCACTGCTTTGTTTGAAGCACGGTTACTCAAATTAGACTTTAATCTGAGCTTTGTTTTAACACATGACCATAAAGAACTGTCTTTGTTGGATGGGTGAACAGGTGAGATGATTTGTGCTGTTAAATAAATCCCTCTCAAATAACAATGCCGTCACAAGCTGGCTTTGGGTGACCAACAAGACTGAGTACTTTACTTCACTGATTGTCTTATCGTTTTTTGTTTTTTTTTCAGCTGATTTTGATCGGTGCAAAGGTCTTGAAATGGATGCGGTCACAGTGAACGAGGAGGGAGTGCCGTACTTTTTCAAGGGTCAGTGTCAAAATGAGTTTCTCTAACCTGGTCTCAAACCTGCAGTCTTTATAGAGTATAGCGTATAATCTGCTCCCTGCTGCCCCCAGGTGACCACCTGTACAAGGGCTTCCATGGGGAGGCGGAGCTAGCCAATGAGACCTTCGCAGAGATGGATGATGACCACCACCTGGGCCACGTGGACGCAGCCTTCCACATGCAGCACGAAGGCAGTCCCGATGACGACCATATTTTCTTCTTCCTGGTGTGTAAAAGACCTGGTTTAGTCCTGGCTCAGTTCTGATTTAGTCCTGGTTTAATCCTGGTTTATTTCTGGTGTAGTCTTGGTTTCGGCCGAGTTTAGTCCTGGTTTAGTCCTGGTTTAGTCCTGTTTAGTTCTGGTTTAGTCCTGGTTTAGTTATGTCGACATGCAGCGCGAGTGCAGCTTTGACGATGACCACTTTTGTAACAGATCAATGGTTCTAATACTGTGGTACAGGTCCTTAGCTTGTGCATTATTTAAAGAGGATCAGTCAGTTCTGATTTGACTGTGTGTAAACTGAAGACATGGCTAATTGTCTGCACTCTGTATGATGCAGGACAACAAAGTGTTCAGTTACTTCCAGCACAAACTGGTGGAGGGCTTCCCCAAAGACATCTCCGAAGTGTTCCCCGGGATCCCTGACCACCTGGACGCCGCTGTGGAGTGCCCCAAACCTGAGTGCGATGAGGAGTCTGTTATCTTCTTTAAAGGTATGACTTTCTCTGCATTCAACATAATTTTCCTGATTTGGGAATCCTGTCTTAGACTGTTAAGGTGGTTTAAACTAGCTGCAGACCTGGTATTATTGGTTTTAATCTATATAATGAGTAAACATTTATAGTCACCAATATGATTTCATGATAAATATTTTTTATCTTAAGCTCCACCCCATCACTCTCTAGCAAATGGACTGCTCGTCTCCTCTGCTTTGAATGTAAACAGTTCATAAGAAAGGTCATTTGACTTAAAAACTCCACAAATCCTCCGGCTAGGAGGTACTCCCGAATTGCTCAAGAGCCGCCACTGCTTCTGACACCATTATAACATGGTTAAAAGTCTTAAAAGTCTATTTTGTACAATGTGTCTCCTTTAACCTCCTTTAACCCTAAGCAGCATTAGTATTTTAAGAATGCCTAACCTTGTCTGATCTCAGAAGCTAAGCAGGGTTGGGTTAGTACTTGGACGGGAGACCACTGGGAATAGCAGGTGCCACAGTGGAGCAGCAGTGGCTCTCGTGAATGCTGTTGTTGTGTCCATTAGCAAGACACTTCACCTACATTGCCAGTGTTTAAATGTGGTGTGTGAGTGATTGAATGAAAAATGAATGAAATTGTAAACCAACTTTGAGCATCTGTAAAAGCGTGTAAAAGATTATTATGTATTATTATTAATCTGACCTCTTCCTATTTAAATTCACATGTAAATAAGTTTATGTTTTTGTTGTTTGCAGGACACGAGATCTATCACTACAATCTAAAGTCCAAAGCTGTGGAGAAGAAGGAGTTTGAAGATATGCCCAACTGCACCTCTGCCTTCCGCTTCATGGAACATTACTTCTGTTTCCAAGGACACCAGTACTCCAAGTTTGACCCCAAAACTGGAGAGGTCCACGGCAAGTACCCTAGACCAGCCATCGGGTACTTTGTGAGGTGTGCCAAGTTCGGTAAGACATCCTCAAGTGTATACACTGCACTGATTCAAATCAGTTGAATTGATAATAGTAATTTAGATTTGAATAGTTTTGACTAAAATATTTAGTTTCAGTTTGTAGGACTAGAAGTTTGATTTGTTTCAGGGAAATCAATCCTTTGTTTCATATGACCAATAAAAGGTCTCCAAGTCTTTGTGAACTTGTCTGGCTGATCTGACAAGTTGTATCATCATTTATGGGGAACAGGGAGGTGTGTTGGCCTTCCTTTCCCTCCGAATTTCCCCTCAGGGTTTGATCTGAACAGCCAAGCACCACAGTCAAAACATCAGGCAGGATTATTTCCTTATACATGGTACTACATTATAACTTATACCTCCAGTATTCCTTTTTGATACTGCAGTAAGGGTAAAATCACCTGAATTAAAAATATTGATCTAGATATAAGTAGATTTCACTGGTTTATTCAAAATAGTTTTGAGATTTCTCAATTTAGCTGGAATATATGACTGAAAGTAGTTTAACAAGTCAAAGGTTCCAGGTTCAATTCCTAAGTGGGGCATTTATGAGTTTGCATATTACTCCTGGGTTTGGTGGATTTCTCTGAGTATTCCTGTTAGGGTTGTCAAAAGTATCGACAATCAGATACTAATCGATACTAAAACTAGATAGTCATTTGAACAGGTATTGATACTAAAAAAGTCACATTCAAAAGGCCAGAGATGAACCTTGATCTTCAGCTGTATCAGAACAAGTATAAGCTACATAGACTAGCATACGCCCAGGGACCACTACAGAACCTACCTGGACGACTGAGGGATTACACAGATATAAGGCCACTTGGGAATAGAAAAGAAAGTACTACCATTTAATGTTGAAGATCATCTAAATAAAGTGTGTTTTTTAGTTGAGTCTATTCCTTAGTATCAATATTGGGTTTGAAATTTTTGTACTCCTGTTCCCCCATCAAACCTAAATAGATCTTCAGGCAAACTACTCCATGACTAATATTCTTACAAGTAATTTAGTTATATGAGGTATTTAGGTATTTGTGTGTGTGTGTGTTGAGGTGATGATGATGACCACCTGGAGAGAGAGAGGTGCAGCAGAGTTCACGTGGACGCCATCACCTCCGACCACGCCGGAAACATGTTCGCCTTCAGAAGTGAGTGCATTTTGGATTTAATCTCATGTTTAGTCATGTTTTTATGCAAGTTTTGATAATAATTTTAATAGTAATACATTTTATATTGCACGCCGTAACCTCCGCTCTCTCTCTCACTGCTCACAATGACACTCCACGACCAAATTTTGTATTAGCCGTTTAATCATTTTAACGATTTATATGGACAATGGCAGAAAGCAGAAGTTAGTGAGTGAGTGAGTTAACTGAAATACAAACTTTTGACTGGCGTCGTTACTACCAGTCAAACGTTTTTCATCCTCTCATTCAGTGAGGTTTTTTTTTTTTTTTACTACTTTCTACATTTTAGATACATATGGAAGACATCAAATATATGAAGCAAGATGTATGGAATTATATAGTAAAGAAAAAAGTTAAATAAAAAGGGTGACTACGTTTTTTCTTTACTACTTCATTCCATATATCTTGCTCCATATATTTGGAGTATAAATGGAGCATGTATCTAAAATGTAAAAAGTAGTAAAAATAAAGACAGAAAAACATTGAATGAGAGGGTGTGTCCAAACTTTTGACTGGTAGTAAACTCCAAAAACTCAAGTCAAATTTCAGTTCATGTAGTGAATACAGTTTAAGGCGCACTATGTCATTTTTCAGGTAGAGGGTTATTGCTTTGGTTGGAATGTTCCACAGTATGGCATTAAACATATACATCTCCATAAAGATAAGAAGGTCGTTCCATAAGGCCAAATAACTTACAGGTCAGATCTATGAAGAGGCGTGTCCGCTCACAATAAAGAATGCTATGAAAAATTATATGTGCCAAGCAAAGCAATGACATCTGACAAGCTGCCAACAGAAAAGTTCCACAGTGCACCTTTAAAATTGCACTGGTGTCATTCTAATGTATGGCTATGATTGACCCCCAGATCACCACTTCATCCATAAAGACGCCAGCAATGACAACATTACCGTGGACAACATCGAGCACGACTTCAAAGAGCTGCACAGCGAGGTGGACGCGGTGTTTTCATATGACGATCACCTCTACATGATCAAGGCACGACTACACACAATATTCACCAGAATCCACCCACTTGTGCTGTTCTCACCCACACTTCCACTTGTATTGGCATTAAAGTGGGACTAAACACCTAAACTCCGCCCACAGCCGTATTTCAAAAAGAGCCGCTAAACTGGGCAGTACCTGGAGGACTAAAGGGGAGAGTGAGAGGGGAGGAGGGGGCGGGGTCTAGAGGTATAAGGAACACTCTGATTGGTCTAACAGGTATCCACACTTCAAACTCCGCCCCTGCAGCCCTGTGTTTGTAACCAGAAACACCTGGCTTTAATCAGGGCAGTCTTGCGTGATGTCACCAACTACTGGAAATTGCAGAGGCCACTGGAGGCAGCACACACTTAGATTTAGGCATTTTTGACCAGAAAGCTGCAAATTTAGCTAGTTTGCACAAAAAATGACTTGGAACAGTAGATAATGCTATTAAAACACCATATACACAGTTTAGTAGTGAAAAAGTGGATTTAGTGTTTATTTCTACATTATGCAAGAATTATGTTAATTTGATAAAAGTTTTGCAGCTAAAATATGATACAAAATAGGCTGATTTGTGTAAAATGTTCAAGTGTACCAGCAAGTCAACAACGCACTGATTGTCTGGGAGGCTTTAAAACGACTTTATAATCTGGAAATACCAGAGACATTTAATTAGATAAGAACAAAAATATTGTACCATATTATTATAATATTATATAATAAAATAATAAGAAA
>KN469776.1:1242-23389 GCA_000787095.1 Periophthalmodon schlosseri
CTCTTAGTCTGACCCGTTCCCCTGGACCTGTTTGCATGGGTGACCCTACCAGGGGCATGAAGCCCCCGACAACATAGCTGCCAGGATCATTCGGGCGCTCAAACCCCTCCACCACGTTAAGGTGGCGGTTTGAGGAGGGGCCCTATTTGAACCCTCCTTACGGTTAGCTGTGCAATGCTCTGCCCACAAGCCTAGATCACCCATGCTCCCACATGACAATTCTCCATAAATATACAAAAGCATGATACACAACTTCACACAGCAACTTTACAAACCTGAAGTGATGCGCAATCGTTTTCATTAGATGCACGCTGATTGCTGAACGATATTGCTCTGAAGGGGGAGTGACTTAACGCGAAGAGTAAAGGTAGGGGAGACACAGAGCATCAAAAATGAAAGTGAAATTTATAAACATGTTAATACATTGTTTTCAGAGAATATAGCATTTTCAAAACAATAAAAGGTAACATGGTGATCTAAATATGTTATGTGTTAATAGTTAATACCCCAGAGAAGTAAAATACCCCCTCTTTAACCACCATAACGCACAGTCCTGGTGAATGCAGTAATATCAGTACTAATCCTTCAGACTTGTTTTGGCTTTCATGTCCAGGGCCCTCTGCACTCTTAGGCTGCAGTAGTGCACTTGGATAGCTACACTTCACATTAGCGGTAGTCGCATACAAAGCCTTTGCCTTGCTTAACACAAATTTGCACTCTAAGTCACCTCAGTCTGCTTAAGCCCTAATCCCTGCACACACATATGAACGCACGCACGCAAGCACACACATACACACACTAAAAAGATATAATGTAAATGTGTAAATGTTTGGCTTGATTACTTTCAAATCTAGTTAAAATCTATTCTCATTAAAGGTCCTGTACCCGATTTTTTTCCCCATATACTTGAGCAAAATTTGTCTTACCCCAGTACAGATATAAACTAAAATAAGTCTGCTGTGTGCTGTCTGCTTCTAATTATAAAGTGTTTTATTGTCTGATAATCAGGAAGTGCACGTTAGCAAGCTAGTTGTTGTTACCTTTACCTTGATGGCAAACTCCGCTCTGCTCTCTGGGAGTTGTGAAAAGTGCTTACAAACTCATTGAGGTAAATAATTAGGATCCTCTGAATGCATAAGGTAAGTGATCTTCACTTACCTTATGCATAACTTTGGACCACTGCAAACTTTTAAAATGAACTAGTTCTGTTTTTCACATTTTTAAGATCTCCTTTAAAGCTACACTGTGTAACTTTTCTGAGGGGGTGTCCCAATGTCCTTGTCTCATGAAAAGTTATTGCTATTCCTGTAATATTCAACAGTATGGCATCAATATTAACTATAATCCATTTGTTAAATTGCATGTGTTTTTATTGTAAAAAACATGCTGTTACTGTGAGCATGGCTGTCTCTGCACAGATCTAACCAGTAACCTGTGGATTCACTTGCTTGTCTCCATGGAGATTGATAAATTTAAGACCATACTGGGATTATTCCAGACATGCCAATAATATCTCCAAAGTAGCTGCCCAACCCTGACTGAAAGTAACATAGTGCAGCTTTAAGATAAACCCTTTTATTTGTGCAATTTTAACTTATTTTAGATCTTTGTTATTCCATAGTTTGTTTTGTTTTGTTTTGTTTTTGTTTTTTTTACATTTGTACAGCCTTACTGTACCTCTTTGCTCCAAGCCTGGCACTCACTACACTCAGTAGATTATACTAGCAGGAGAATGAAAGAGGGCTAATTGCTAAGCCTACTCACTAACAGTGTGTGTGTGTGTGTGTACTGTGGACATCAGGCTGAAGAGCAGGCTAAACTCTAATCTTTTTAACGTCTCCAGCTCTGTGAGGCCCCTGGTCCTGGCTCTTACTCTGGCTTTGACCCTGGCTTTGATCCTGGCCCTGGTCCTGGCTCTAGTCCTGACTCTTGTCCTAGTTTTGGTCCTGGCTCTGGTCCTGGCCCTGGTCCTGGCTCTAATCCTGGCTCTTGTCCTAGTTCTGATCCGGGCTCTGGTCCTGGCTCTGGTCCTGGCCCTGGTCCTGGCTCTAATCCTGGCTCTTGTCCTAGTTCTGATCCGGGCTCTGGTCCTGGCTCTGGTCCTGGCTCTTGTCCTGGTGCTGGTCCAGCTCTGGTGTTAGCTCTGGTCCTGGTCCTGGTTCTGGTCCTGGCCCTGGTCTCTGCAGTGGGCCCCTGGTCACTAGGTTAGTGATACCGAAACCGGAATCTGCAAATGCTCTGATACCGCACATTTTCCAGGTATCGGTATTGGCGAGTACTGACACCAAATCACCCCTCCACTGTTGTTTTTATATATGCTCTCTGGTAGAAAGTCACCAAGTAGAAAAGTAAAAATGCTTCAATCAGGACAACTCCTCAAAAATATTTCATATATGTCATGTCATACTACATACAGTTCACACTATGATGTGTTGGACTGCTATCGGTATCGGCAAGTACAGTGAGGCCAAGTATTGTTATCGGATCCCAAAAACATGCTATCAGGTCACTTCAGCGGGCCCCTGGATCCCTCACAGTCTCTGACAGTGTCCTCTCTCCACAGGCAAACATGTGGTCAACGGGAACCCCACAGTGGAGCCCTTCCCTCCTGGCCTGCACACCATCATGTTCGGTGAGAGCATTCAGATAAGCACTACACTCTGCAGTCTCTTTAGAACCATACTACATAGTATTAAAGGGCCCATATTACACTATTTTCTGATCTATGTCATAATGTTGTCATCACAAACATAGCTGGAGTTGTTTTTGTTTCATTCACACATGTTTAACACACAAACCCTGCATATTTAGGCTGAGGCTTCTCTCAAACAGAAAACACTCTATTCCACCTTATGATGTCATATGGTAATACAGGAAGTGCTCCACTTGTTTTTAAACTCCATACACCTTCATTAGAATCATTTGGATAATATCAGCCCTGGAATTGGCAATCTCTACTGAACAAAAGGTAAAAGGTAGCTGTTAACTTGAAAACTACCTCTACATGACATCACAAGGTGGAACAGAGCATTTTGAGCTTTGAAGATGTAGACAGACTAATAAAGGATTACTCAAACATGTGTGAATGAAACATAACATAACTCCAGGAATGTTTTTGAGGAGGTAATAGCATGATAACATGGCTTAAAGCTCACAAGAGTCCATTTTGCGTCATATAGGACCTTTAAGAATGAATTACAATAACTAAAATATTTCTGAGTTAAGACAAAAGAAATGCAAATTTAAAAATCATGTAATATTGTCCACAATATTCACTTACTAACCGTGGGAAGAGTTACCACAACTTTTACTCAAGAAGGAAACTGTTACATTGATTTCTCATGTATATGCCAAATAACATACCATATACAGTATAGTGTCAGAAACCTGCTCCTGCTCAAGGTAACTCAAATCAGTGTAACTGAGTACTACACCTTTACCGAAGAGAAAAAAATAATAACATTTAAATCAAAGTACGAAAAATACATCATATAGAACCTTGGTGTAAATTCAAGTTGATGGCTGATATTTGTGTTAACCCTTTAGGTAGAGCAAAAGAAAAGTTCAATTCTGTCAACTGGACAAAAGTTTTAGAGTGAAGTTGCTTTGCTGCTCATCCAAGCCACTTCTTCAGTTCTGGTCAGATTGCTGGTGGACACTGCCTTATATCTGTCTGAAGGGAGGAGCTAAGTACACTGAAACTAACACACCTATTTGTTTACAGTTTCTCTTTGTTGGCTAGGTGTATTGAACTACAGTGTGAAATGGTTCAGGCCCCAATGGGTGCTCTCACACCTATTAGCATACTAAAAGACAGCAAAATGTCTTCACTCAAAAACCTTTATTGCCCAGTTGACTGAATGGATCATACCTGGACGACTGAAGGACTACACAGACACCTTTAGGTAGAGGCTCCTTTATATTGCAGCCAACAGAACTGGGCTTGCTCACTGTTCATCCGTTTTATTGAATTGTCTGGGCTAACTTGGGCTATCTTGAGGATTCACTGAGAGTCTGGGTTTATAGCTGAGGCAGTTCTGGTTTAGTCCTGTCAGTATGATTTAGTTAATATATATTTTCTTGTTTAAATTGTATCAAAAAGGTGAATTTGATACACAGACATTGGCAATAAACAGGAAGTGGTGTCAAATGACTGACAGGCTAATATTTGATAGCGGTCACACACAGTGAATCTTCTAAAATAATCCTGTAGTGTTGATATAGTAGCTCTGTGACCCCTGAGCCTCTGGCACTGGCATTGGTGTGTGGGTCTGAGCTTTAAACTCCAGAACATTGTGTTTTTATCAGCCTGTCTGCACTGAGCCACTACAGCACTGCTAACCTGTCTGCTGCTATCTCCATTCTGCCAAGACTCTACAACTCTATACCCTCTGCACCCTCCTCCTCTGCTTCCTCCTATTGTTACCTGTTTTTACCAGATACAAAACTATGAAATCAAATTCTTTAGCTTTTGGTTTTGGTAAAGGACCCATATTGCGCTATTTTCTGATCTATGTTATAATGTTGTTTCCTCTTCATCACTGTTGTGTTTTGTTTCATTCAGACATGTTTAACGCACAAACCCTGCATATTTAGGCTAGGCAGAGTGTTTTCTCTTCTCTCAAACAGAAAACACTCTGTTCCACCTTGTGATGTCACGTGGTAATACAGGAAGTGCTCCACTGTGTTTTTAAACTCCATGCACCTTCACTAGAAGCATTTGGATGATTTCAGCCCTGGAATTGCCCATCTCTATTGAACACAAGGTAAAAGGTAGCTGTTAATATGAAAACTATCGCTTCATGATATCACAAGGTGGAACAGAGCATTGAAAGGTAGCTTTTATATGAAAACTATCGCTTCATGATATCACAAGGTGGAACAGAGCATTGGGTTACTCAAACATGTGTAAATGAAACAAACAAACCTCCAGGTATGTTTTTGAGGAGGTAACAACATTATAACATGGCTTAAGGCTCACAAATTAAAAATTAATTATATTACACAAATTCATTTTGTGTAATATAAGACCTTTAACTAAACCAGGCTTAACCAGGACTAAACCAAAACTAAACCAGTCATAACCCATAACTGGAGCCCAGACAAAACAATACAATAAAACTGACAATCGGACGAGCCCACACAGGGGACTGAAAAACATGGCGGATTTCTGCAAAATCAGTGAGTGAAGCACTAAGCTCTGTTTATCTAGCGTGAGATAAAGTTGATTTTATTTGTAAATGATAGGTGACCAGTGAGCTTCTTTGTTTCACATGTGTCACTGAAAAACAACAAATCTCATTGCACAATCACGTTTGAACGGGCTTGAGACGCAACGAGGATGTGGGGACCAGACTGATATCATTCAGTATAAAACATACAGAGAGATATTATTCTGGATTTGCCAGGCAAGAATAAAGCAGAACTAAACCAGAGCTAAACCAAAACTATACTATGAAGTTAAATAATTATAAATCAAGACTAAACCAGCACTAAGCTAAGTCTAAACCAGTATTGAATCAGAACTAAACCAGGATCCAAACAAAACCTTAAATTAAACAGTAGATAATCTGTAGCGTTTTACCTTAGCAGGCTATCTTGTGCGATGTTTGCTTCCAGGCATGGGCTGCTTCTGGGGAGCGGAGCGTCTGTTCTGGCGCCTGCCCGGGGTCTTCTCCACCCAGGTGGGATACGCTGGAGGGTTCACCTCCAACCCATTCTATGAAGAGGTTCGCACAGGTCTGTCTGCATTTGGACTAAAACTGTTTAAGATTTAGTCTAATATCTTGTCTATTTTAGGGTTGCACACGTATCAAAATTAGGACTATACTTTATGCACCCCAGTCTCTGCATTTGTAGTGGTCTTACTTTTTATGCCATATATTTTATATTAACAAAATATTTAAGTAAAACTGACATTCTGAATTTCAGATGATCCCCCAATTTTGTTACCTTACTTTGCACTGCAGTTATGATCAAATAAATTAATCAGGACTAAACCAAGGCTTGAACAAGACCGAACCCATTCTACACATTCTGGACAAAGTTGGGGAGTAAGGCAGTAACAGCTCATATGCAGCTTACAAAGAAAAGTCACTTTAATAATAACTGGTCAGACAATATCACGTGTGCGTTCAGCAAGCATACTTACACTAGGTGGTGTTCAAATCAAATCTGATGCCTCTGGTGTAAATGGACACTTTTAAATATACACACATATGCAGCTTTGCCTATGTTATGTGCCACTATTTGATTTTCAGATTCTCGAATATGATGTTTTCATACTCCCAGATGGGGGGGCAAGAGACAGTTCTCCCTATTGATTACGTTGTTCTTTTTGTTGACACATCTAAAAAGTAAATTCATAAATGTTGAACCTGAGCTTTTTTGTAAGTGGCTGCACCCTAAAATCCACTATATTACAACAAAAATCTGCATTTTAACAATATACATTTTACCTGCCCCCATTTGTATTAAATATTATTGGCCTGTAGTATGTTGTGATGTCATCTGAAACCCAGCAATAGCTTCATGCGTAAATTTGTGGTTCGTTGTCAGCCTAAAACCTAAAATCACTCAGCTTAATGGACCTTCTCATTCACATACAGAGCACCAAACTTTTTCCTGGAATGTTGCGTTGGTGTCTGGTCTGGTGAGGGACTCTTTAATTGAAAAAAGCAAATCCATTTTAAATTAGGAAGTGGGATCTTGTCTCGACTCAAACGCTCTATCCATAAATGATAACACCAACAGTCCACCAACATGAAGGCAGAGGTAACACTCTTAGTAACTGCTCTGATTTCTCATCAAGCTTTGATATCTGCACACACCAATCCCTGCACTACCTGGCGAGGGGAATTCAAGTTCAACGTTTGCCAGAATCTGATTAAAAAAAATAAAAAGATATAGAAAAGCGTGGGGGGAAAAGGGAGAAATCGTATTGGAATGCGGTTTTATTTTTGAGTGAGTCTCCCTCATCTTTTTGCTGCCTTCATCTGCAGTCGACTGTTC
Organism: Periophthalmodon schlosseri; assembly: GCA_000787095.1. NCBI lineage: Eukaryota > Metazoa > Chordata > Actinopteri > Gobiiformes > Gobiidae > Periophthalmodon > Periophthalmodon schlosseri. The sequence continues at coordinate 8,254 of KN469776.1, forward strand.
AGAATGCTGGCTCCAGATGGGCCTCCCCACCCCCCCATGACCTACTTGTAAGGATTGGGCTCTGTACTGCGCTGTATGCAGAGATTTTCTCCTGTTTTTGCCAAGCGAGGTTAGGATGGTTATGAAACTGGCTTCATCTGGATCACGCACCGTGGCACATCAGCATATTTGGCTACATGTCCTTAAAGTGTAAAGTTCCAGGTCTGAACCAGGACTAAACCAGGTCGGTTCAAGGACCAAACTAGGACTAAGCCAAACATGCTAAGGTGTGGTTGAGTCCTTGTTTAGACCAGGTTAAGTGTCCTTAGAATCTAAAGTCCCAGGTCTAAACCAGGTCTAAACCAGGTCTGAACCGGGACTAAACCAGGTCTATCCAAGGACCAAACTAGGACTAAAAATGGTCTAAAAAAGGACTCAACTACATCTTTGCATGTTTTCCTATGTGTCCTTAAAGACTAAAGTTCCAGGGCTAAACCAGGGCTAAACCTTGTCTAAATAAGGACAACTAGAACTAACACCCTACCACACCAAGACTTAATAAAGGTAAAACTGGAACTCAATCAGGACTAAACCAAGGTATAACCAGGACTAAACCAGAACTAAACAAACCAGCCATAAACCATGTCAAGTCCAGAAGGTAACCAGGACTAAGCCAGACACAAACCAAGACTAAATCAGGACGAAACCAAAACTAAGACATAACTAAACCAGGGTTACCCACGGCCTAAACCATACCTAAACTAGAACTAAACCAAGACTAAACTGGAGCGAAACCAGGACGATTCAGGAACCAAACCAGCAGTTAACCAGGACTAAACTAGGATTAAACAAGGACTAAACCAAGACTAAGCCAGATCCAAACCAGGAGTAACCCAGATTCTGTGTACTCTTGGGAACATCAGATGAATCCCTTTTCCCCGTTTTGGGCTCTCAGAGTTGGGCTCTCAGAGTTGAGTTAAATTTAAGTTCTCCATCCACCACAGAACATCTCAGCAGACACAGCCGATGCAGTGAGGGGAAATGGGACCAGGAGGAGGGGCCTGTCTGGTAGAGTCTGAGCACAACACTGTTAGCCATGCTTCTTTTGGTGCACATACATTAAATCGTAGTACTTTCTTTTATATTACCATGTGGAGTTACATCTATATAATCTCTCAGTCATCCAGATAGGTCCCATTGTGGTCCATGGGCGTATACTAGTCTATGTGGTCTTATACTTGTTCTGATACAGCTCAAGATCATTCTAAAGCTATACAGGAAAGGTTGATTTCTGCCCTGTGAATGGGACTTTTTTTAATATCGATACCTGCTCAAATGAATATCTAGTTTCTATACTAGTTTTATTATCAATTCATATCTGATTTTACTGTTGACAGCCCTACTCAGCAGACACAGCTGATGCAGAGAGGGGAGGTGGGACCAGGAGGAGGGGCCTGTCTAGTAGAGTCTGAGCACAACCCTATTAGCCATGATGCTTTGGTGCACAAGCTCCCTGTGCGTCCCCACACATCTAAAATACTTTTAGTCAATTATTTGAGCCGCGGTGAGAGACTTGTGAACATATTTTTACTTGTTCTTAACTAACCATTGGCAACAGGTGTTAGTAAATGGTTCCTTACTGTGAGCTGGCTTTGCATTTCCACAAACCTTCTAATAATCTTCCAAGGTATGCCATAAAACTCATCTGTCTCCATAGAGAATGTTACAAAGTATGGTTTTAGCTTTCTATTGGCATGGAATCATGCCAGTGACGTGCCTCCTCGAGAAAGTTAAATACTGTAGTTTTAAAGAAGACCTATTGTGCTTGTGTCTGCTATATAGTTATAATTTATGACACCCGTGGATCATTATGTTATAATTTGCACATTTTAAATTGCAATATTCATCTAAAACGACTTAATAAAAGAAACAAGTCCGCTGACTTTCACGTTAGAAGACTGAGGTGCCGTACACGTCATCACAACAAAGAGCTGTGACCAAAATGTCTGCCGATTCCTGCCGAATAAATTTGAAGAACGAACTAAGTGAAAATGGGGGTTGATCAGCAATGTGGCGTCTTGATGCACGAATCACTCCAAAAACAACTTCGAGGGGGTCATTGAGAAGGATAAACTATTGCATGGTTAAAAGCTCTGAGAAGTTGGTTTTGCAGAAATTACATTTTCCGATGACACCATAAAAGTTATATAGTGCAGCTTTACACATTGATGCACTTCCAGAATATGAAACATTTTAACAACATTTCTGACATGTGCCAATATAAATATAGGCCAGTGTATGTTAAAACCCAAAGTTTTCTTAAACAGCAAAGCATATGAACCCTGTCAGTCACTCCACCTACCTGGCATCAGCATTCTTGGCGTCTGTGTGGTCCGAACGCAGGGGATGGATGAGAGGACGTGGTTTAAGAGAATCTCAAATGTGAGGTGAGGGAGAGGGGAAGAGAGAAGGAGGAGGGCTGGTATCCTGTCCGCGGTGCACAGACAGCAGGCGTCGCTCCACTGGCCATGACGGAGGAGAAGAGAGTCTGCAAGAGAGCCAGGAGCTGTCAACAGGCAAGTCAGGGTGAGACGGACGGATGGACAGGGGAGAAGGGGGAGAGAGAAAGAGAGAGAGAAAGAGAAGGGGGTGGAAGAAGGGGGTGGAGGTAGAGAGAGTGGAGGGTGGACAGAAGATGGAAGATGTGTGATGGACAGATGAACAGGTGGATGGAATAAAGACAGAAGAGGTGTGGTTTGGTGTTTGGATGAAGGGTCTTGTGCACACAGAAGAGAGATATTAAAGGGCCCTATTTTCAGATCTCTGTTATAATGTTGTTTCCTCATCAAAACATACCTGGAGTTGTGTTTTGTTTCATTCACACGTTTAACACATTTCATCACAAGGTGGAACAGAGCATTTTAAGCTTTGGAGATGTAGACAGACTAATAATAAAGGGTTACTCAAACATGTGTGAATGAAACAAAACACAGCTATGGGTATGTTTTTTTGAGGATGTAACTACATTCGAACACGACTTAAAGCTCACAAGAGTCAGTTTTACGTATTATAGGACCTTTAAACTAAATGTTAAAAGTTTAATCATGGGAAAGGACAGTCATCTAAAAGTTGTGTTAATATGCAGATTCACTTTAAAAACTAAAATGGCACAGTGGCACGGGGTTAGTGCCCATAGCAAGGAGGTTTTGGTTTCCAAACTTGTTAGGCCCTTCTGTGTGGAGTGTCCATGTTCTTCTCCAGATTTTCCCCCCACATCACCCTCAAAGCAGTCACTACATTTACATTCACAGGAAACTCTGAGTGTGCTAAACAACCAAAATCAAAATCTGTCAGTCCACAGTCTACAGCAGGTCAAAGAACCAAATAGATGCAAACGTGGGCAATGAAGCGTTCAGGTGTGTCAAGTAATTTACCGTGAGCGCTAAAACTTTGTTAATAAAATGACTATCATATATATGACCATAGGCGCAGATCCCGTGGATGCTGAAGGGCCAGAGCACCGACATGAATTTCTCCCGATCTCATAGTGACTCTATTTTTGTGACTGCGTGGTTACAATATAATGTAGCCTTCTCTCTTTCTCCCTCTTTCTTTCTCTTTGTCTGTCACTCTTTCTCTCTTTGCCTCTCTGTCTCTATCTCTCTGTCTCTCTCTCTGTCTCTGTTTCTCTCTCTTTGTGTCGCTCTGTCTGTTTCTCTCTCTCCATTTGTTATGCTCTCTCTCTCTCTATTGGTTTCTCTGTCTGTCGCTCTCTCTGTCTCTCTGTCAGTTGCTCTCTCTCTCTCTGTCTGTCGCTCTCTGTCTCTTTGTCTGTCATTCTTTCTTTGTCTCTCTGTCTGTCTCTCTCTCTCTGTATCTCTGTCTGTCTCTCTGTCTCTGTGTCTCTCTCTCTCCCTATCTCTCGTTCTATCTCTTCCTCTCTCTGTTTTTTCACTCTGTCTTTCTCTCTTTCTTTCTCTCTCTCCTTCTCTCCATTTTTCTCTATTTTTCTCTCTCTCAAGCACCACACCTTTGGCAGAAATAGGTAAGCAACATCTCATTTACGGTGAGCATTTGATTTTCAGACATGCTACAAACTGCTTTACTCACAAATTAAAGACACAGTGTGTAACCTTCTGGAGGTGGCACATTACCTGCATGAGTCCATGGAAATAGAAAGTTAAAACCATACTTTGGAACATTTTCCATGGAGATACATATGCTTCATGCCAGACTGTGGAAGATTATAGCCAAAGGAACAACATTTCCATGGAAACAGGGCCTTCGCCAAGCCAAATAAAAGTCAGGTTTGTGGAGATGCAAGCCCGCTCAGAATAAGTAAGGCTGCATGTTTTTCTATGTATTTCAGTGCAACAAACACAAAAAAAAAAAAAAAAAAAACAACTTAGTTTTTTATTTTATTTAATTTTTGTGTGTATTTTTTTGGCTAATAAGCCAAATATTAGCCATGTATATTGCATTTAACCAAACCAAAGCAATATACATGTTGTTAATTAAATCTTGAAAAAGGCATTTTTTATCTCAATGACATTTCTTGGTTGAATACAGATTAATTAAATAAAAGAAATCTGTTGACATTTACCATTAAAAAGAAAATGTTATACGCTATGTTTAAGGAAAAGGACTTTACTTTTTTTTTCTTTTTCTAAACCTAAAAACCGGTCTAGTGAACTTTAAGTGAAATTGAACTTTTTAGTCAAAATTAAGTCTGTAGAAGTAATGAAAGACTTCCCATACATGCAGAAATAGGCAATAAATCTTTACTATTTGGACTTACATATGACAGCCAAATCCTGTTACAGACATGCTAACACTATTCACTTTTGTTTAGCATCCAACCGCATACGCACCACATCTCGCTCATTACCCAGGCTATAAACAGAATGTACAGGGGCATTTTGGCAGAGCCTGAACAGGAGAGCGGCGTCTGCAGTGGTGGAGATAGTAGCGGGTGGATCCTCATCCCGTACATGTGCACCGTGGCGGATGGGCCTGGATCTCGCTCCCTTTGTGGGCTTCACCTGGATGAGGAGAAGGACGCAGGGGCTTGGGTTCCTGGCAGCTGCGGAATTCTTTTGGCATCGTCCATGCAGCGTTCCAAACCTGCCTATCCTCCGATCTCACAGACACACACACATATGTGTACCTCTCTGAATCCCTCATCCAAAAAGCATCTCTGGAGCTGTGGAGTAAACCCAAAGAGTCCCCCATTCAACCACGCTTGGATTCTTATTTCACACACGGCTAAGAATATTGAGGATGAGGGTGTGTAGAAAGTAGCCATTGTATTCTGTAAGACAATGAGTGACTATAGAATAAAAAGTCAAAGTAATGGAAGGGGTAGAAATGGAAAGAAACAGGACTAATGCTTTGATTTAAAAGTCCTATATTACACAAAATTGACTCTTGTAAGCTTTAAGCCATGTTAGAATGTTGTTAGCTCCTCAAAAACATACCTGGAGTTGTGTTTTGTTTCATTCACATCCTTGTCTATTAGTCTGTCTACATCTCCAAAGCTTAAAATGCTCTGTTCCACCTTGTGATGTCATGAAGTGGTAGTTTTCAAGTTAACAGCTACCTTTTACCTTTAGTTCAATGGAGATTGCCAATTCCACTGCTGAAATGATTCTAATGATTCTAATGAAGGTGTATGGAGTTTAAAAACACAGTGGAGCACTTCCAGTATTACCAGATGACATCACAAGAGTCAACAGAGTGTTTTCTGTTTGAGAGAAGCCTCAGCCTAAATGTGCAGGATTTGTGTGTTAAACATGCGTGAATGAAACAACTCCAGGTATGTTTATGATGAGGAAATATTTATGATGCATTATAACATAGATTAGAAAATAGCGCAATATGGGCCCTTTACGGTAAGGCACTGCAGGTGAATAGGAAAAAATCTTAAATTTAGAGTTTGAAACTTTTTCTGTCGTTTACTTAAATAAATGTAAGAAAAAAATATATTACATGTTTTTCATCATGTTATAATTTAATATAAAAATAAGGCATTTTATGTGTAAAAACAGACAAAATTAATATTTTTTTGGGGACATTCAAAACAGAAACTTGAAAAGAGCCAGGTTTAAATTTCTTTTTTTGTTTGTTGGTATATTAGATGCTAAAAACATGGGGGATTTTGGATATCTTATTCAATGTTTGAGTAAAGTAAATTTTGCCTAAAATTTGCCTAAAAATCAAAATTTTGCCTGTTCAAGTTAAAACTGGAATGAATTGGACTTGGAATTTGATATAAAAAAAATCATTTTGTGCGTTTTGTCAAAATCTTGTTAAATACAAATACAAAAAATTTGTTTTGTTGTATGTAGGTGCTACTTGAAGGGGTGAGCCTTATGTCCCAAGGATGGGAAAATGCCATCCATCCATCCATTTTCTTCCACTTATCCAGGGCCGGGTCGCCGAGGCAGCAATCTAAGCAGGGACTCCCAGACTTTCCTCACCCCAGATATGTCCTCCAGCTCCTCCGGTGGGACCCCAAGGTGTTCCCAGGCCAGTCGAGAGACATAGTCCCTCCAGCGTGTCCTGGGTCTTCCCCGGGGCCTCCTCTTAGTGGGACATGCCCGGAACACCTCCCTAGGAAGGCGTCCAGGAGGCATCCTGAACAGATGCCCCAGCCACCTCAGCTGGCTCCTCTCGATGTGTAGGAGCAGCGGGTCTACGCCGAGCTCCTCCTGTGTGACCGAGCTCCTCACCCTATCTCTAAGGGTGCGCCCAGCCACCCTTCGGCCACTTGTATCTGCGATCTTGTCCTTTCGGTCATTACCCAAAGCTCATGACCATAGGTAAGGGTAGGAATGTAGACTGACCGGTAAATCGAAAGCTTTGCCTTTCGGCTCAGCTCCTTCTTTACCACAACAGACCGATCACATCACTGTATATGCTGCAACGATCTGCCTGTCAATCTCACGCTCCATCCTTCCCTCACTCATGAACAAGACCCCGAGATACTTGAACTCCTCCACTTGAGGTAAGGACTCACCACCCACCCGGAGAGGGCAAACCACCTTTTTCCGGTTGAGAACCATGGCCTCGGATTTGGAGGAGCTGATTCTCATCCCAGCCACTTCACAGTCGGCTGCAAACTGACCGAATGTCTGCTGCAGGTCCTGGCTCGATGAAGCCATCAAGACAACATCATCTGCAGCAATGAGATCCTGTGGTTCCCAAACCGGACCTCCTCCATCCCCTGGCTGCACCTAGATATTCTGTCCATAAATACAATGAACAGAACTGGTGAAAGAGGGCAGCCCTGGCGGAGTCCAACATGCATCAGGAACAGGTCTGACTTACTGCTGGCAATGCGAACACAGCTCCTGCTCCGGTCATACAGGGACCGGACAGCCCTTAGCAAAGAGCCCCGGACCCCATACTCCTAGAGCACCCCCAAAGAACACCACGAGGGACACGGTCGAATGCCTTCTCCAGATCCACAAAACACATGTGGACTGGTTGGGCAAACTCCCATGAACCCTCGAGGACCCGATGGAGAGTATAGACCAATACATCGATGGAAATTAGAACTATCCTTTGAAGGCGGTTGTAATGATACCTAATCTTAAATTCAATAACTATGTTATTATGATGAGGCTATTATTAGCCTATGAGCGAATATTTGCCAAGCTGAACAACAAATGTTTGTTTAACATTCACAATAACATATAAAAATAACTATTGTTAAAAAGAACCATTTAAAGATTAAATAGAAGCACTACATCTCATTTTTACTCCAACTATTTTTAAAAATGTAAATTAATGACAAATATTAAGCAAAAATATTATTCAAGCTTTCAATCACGTTATGACTATAATTCCTATAATTCCTAAAATATGTAGACTGTGTGATGTCTGTTTAGTTATAACTCAAAACTAATGCGCAAATGAACGAGAGCGTGCACAACTGAAGCTCACGTTGACATATACACACTTAAGTTTCACTTTTGTTTTCGCTGCTTATGGCGATTTATAACAAAGGCAGCACTTTGGAGCACGTGCTTTTTGTTTTGATAACTTAACGATTTTGCTCTGCGGTTACCTGAGCGAAGGAGGATGATTATGGTGCTTTACATGGACTCATTTGGCTGCATTTGGCTACAGCTCCACTTGGATATATTTACTACCCCACATTTACCTGAGAATTACACTTTTATCAGGACCGAGGAGGAGATTTTGATGGAGTTTGGTTCATATTATGTGTTTGGTTTCAACTCATCGTTTCCCTCTGGTATTGTGGCTGAACCAAAACTTATAAACTTACCTGACAGGAGCGTGGTTAAAGTTTTGTAACAGCCTGCCCCTCCTTCCTTTTCAGGATCTCGTGCCTATGACATTAATGATTTATATTCACTCTTCAAAGTCTGTAACATATTTGGAAAACTGTGAAGCTTAGTAACTTACTCTGCGTTTTAGCGGACTATGACCTAATATCCACTCGTTTTTTTGCCATGTTTGGACATTACTGTGAACACGTGACACGTTTTACATAAAGTAACGGAGCAGAATAAGAAAACTGAATTTCTGATAGATTCTTACAATGAGGCTTTATTGGCATTAGCTAAATAAGTGCTGGACACATTTTTGCCAATTTTCTGTCTCTTTGGTGCAAAAAATGACAGCAAATGTACAGCCCTGACACCCACGTGCATGTCTGTAACAAACAGCCCGTTTGTTACAAAAGTAACAGCACTTTACGCCCTTCACTATATGCACTTTAAATTGCACTTACACTTTAATAGTACACAGCACTTTGAACATTATTTGCACTTGAGAAATAAGACAATTGCACACAAAGGATTTTAAAATGTTTATTTAACTTGTCTATTCTTTTACCCAATTTTAGATCCAGAGGCACAGTGGCACTTTAATTGAAGCTGAAGAAGACAAGAAGACAAATTCAAAGTTAACAACTAATAATTAATTAAATTGGATATATGCAATATTATAGCACAATACTTGTTTAAGAATATTTTTAAGTGTTTGTGTGTGGTTTAATTTGCAATGTTTTAGTGAATAGTGTTTTAAGAATGTTTAACTTACCTCCTGTGTCCATGTGTCCAGGTGTCAAAGGGGTCCCTGGTAAAACGAGCTCCCTTAAAAACTCCCTTAAAAAGTTTCCGGGGCAAGACCAAGGCAGGGAATGTGTAGGGGAGGCATGTTGGGCATTTTAAAGGGTTTATGGGTTTTAAGTATATTCGGTGTTTGTTTTTAGGGTTTATGTGTGTATAAAGTTAATTTGGTTTATGGGTTTCTTTGGTTTAAGAGTTGGAGGTTTAAGAGTTTTAAAGAGCTAATGTTACTTTTAAACACCCCTCTTAAAGAATGCTAGTTTTATCCAGTTAATGGGACGGTATAAAAGGCACCTGAGACCAGCACACCAGGTTCTGCTGCTGGAGGAGAAGCTGCTCCTCAAAAAGAAATAAAAATTGTGGACCATGCTAGTGCTGCTGTCTTCTGTCTCACATCCTACCACTAAAGGCCAGCCTACGTTACATTTGGTGTCGGAAGTATGTCCTCGCTGCTGTGAGACGAAGAAAATGCCGACACAGGGGAAAAGAAATGAAGACGAGGATGGAGTGGAGTCTACTTGCCACCAGGAGGCTCAGGCAAGTGGCTCCAAAGTGAAATGGTTAATGGACTCCCAGGTTGCACGGGACAAAAAAGGGGACAAAGAGCACATTGTGCAGGAGCAGCGCTGGAAAGCCATGCAGGAGGAAGTAAGCAAGATCCAGCAGCAGGTATTGAGGATGCAATCAGAGTGATCTGAGCATCAAAATGACATTGAAGAACCAACTGAGGCACCAACAGTTGATGAGGACAATTACACCTATAGGCCCCAGCAGGAACCAAAGCTGTTGCCACTGACCCCAGAGGATGACATTGAGCGTTGCCACTGAACCCAGAGGATAACAATGAAAATCCTCATCACATTCGAGAGAATGGCCCAAGTGTCTCGTTGGCCATCTGAGGAGTGTTTGTCTGGCTGTTTGTCTATTGCCTTTTCTCACAGGCAAAGCCTGAAATGCCTGTGTTCTAATGGACTTTGCAGACACTGAAGACTACCACAAGGTAAAAGAAGCCATCCTGGCAAAGTATGAGATCACAGCTGAGACTTACCGGTGCCGTTTCAGATCTCTGAAGAGTGAACCAGACGAGACGCCTCGAGAACGTTATGTGCGGCTGAAGGAACCTTTTTTTACAGATGGATACAGCTGGAGAAGTCAAACATCTGTACCATCTCAGAGACACTTATCCTGGAGCATTTCCTTTGGATGGTTAACCCTGAGCTGGAAGTTTGGATTCGGGAGCGCGACACAACCACCGTTGAGGAAGCTGCCTGTCTAGCCAAGGTCTTTACAGCAGCTCGGAAAGGGACCAGATCCATGCATTTCGGCTGAGAATCTCCCCAAGCCCAGCCAAGTAAGTCCTTTGGGGGTGATAGGAGGTTTGGTCCTTGCCAAGGTAATGGCAGTGGTAGGCCATCTTCATTCCACCAACAGTCCCGTCCACCCAAAAAGCCTTTCTCTAAAACATCAGCACAGGAAGTAAGGTGTTATAACTGCAATGAGCTAGGTCACACACAGCACTTCCGTCCAGCACTTAGAACCAAGTCAACTTTGCTATGTTCTGTACCTAGACCAGCAGTAGTGCAGACGGGAGCAGAAGGGGCGTTTAACACCAGTCCTTGTTAATGGCCAGCGGCAGGAAGCTCTGTTAGATTCGGGTTGTTTTCAGACAGTAGTTTTGTCTACTTTGGTTCCACCAGTCCCTAGACAAGACCCTTCTAGTCTGCATACATGGAGATGGACACTGGTACCCTAGAGCTGAGGTGTTTTTGACTGTTGGAGGACAAACTTACCTGGTCACTGTAGCCCTCTCCAAAAATCTGCCTTATGGGGTTATTTTCGGGAACGACATTCCAACCCTTCCTGATCTAATTGCTGAGTCTGACAGTAGCCAGGGTGCAAAGGTTTCAGAGCCAGATGTTATGTGCAACCCAAACCCACTGACAGAATCCAGTCGAGCTAATCTTTGCAATGTTCTCACCAGAGCCCAGCTAGGGAAGTCTTGGAAGAGCTGCCTTTCTATGAGGAGGAGCTCGGGGCTCAACCGGGAAGACAAGAAAGTCAAAGTCCCAAAAGAGAAGGGATAAGTTTGCCGGCTCACAGAGAAGAAAATGAGCTTTCCAAACCCCTCAGTCCAGTAGAGTTCAGTGTTCCATCAGACATAGGTTCCCTCCAGAAAAAAGACCTCACTCTAGGGCTATATCATTAAAAATGGTCTCCTTTACCAGAGAAAGGACAAGGTTGAAGCCTTAGCCTTGCCACAGCAGTTCAGAGACAGGGTAATGGAACGAGGACACTCCATTTCCTGGGCAGGTCACATGGCATTCCAGAAAACCCTCAGAAGAATTTGTAGCCATTTTGTTTGGCCAGGAATGTATGCTCAGGTGTCAAAGTTTTGTACTTCCTGTAAAACCTGCCAGTTAACCTCAGGCAAACGAGTGGCACAAGCCCAACTACAACCTCTACCAATTATTGGCACCCCATTTGAAAGATTTGGCATGGACATTGTGGGCTCCCTGGAGAGAAGCTCTACAGGAAACAAATACATTTTGGTATGCTACCCGTTATCCTGAGGCCTTTCCCCTCAGGTCTATCAAAGCCAAACAGGTTGCCAATTGTTTACTACAGCTTTTCTCAAGGGTTGGGGTCACCAAAGAAATTCTCAGATTGTGGAACCAACTTTTTGTCCAAACTCCTCCAACAAGTCTACCAGCTGTTAGGGGTCAAGGTTATCAAGACAACTCCTTATCACCCCCAAACGGACAGGTTGGTGGAGCGGTATAATCAAACACTGAAAAGTATGCTTTGGAAGTTTATCTCTACCACAGGTGCATACTGGGACCAGTGGCTACCATATCTCCTGTTTGCTTACAGGGAGGTCCCGCAGGCATCAACTGGCTTCTCACCATTTGAACTGTTATATGGATGCCAGGTGATGGGCCCACTAGACCTGCTAAAGGACCACTGGGAGTGTACCGAGCCAGAAAGAGACAACATTGTGGCCTACGTCCTAAAGATGAGAGAGAGAATTGAGGCAATGGCAGCCCTGGCTCAGGAGAACTTAAAGGGGACACAGGAATGGCAGAAGACCTGGTACGATAGCAAAGCAAGGACAGAGTCTTCACCCCTGGCCAGAAGGTACTGTTGCTATTACCCACTAGTGAGAACAAGTTGCTAGCTAAATGGCATGAACCTTACGAGATCACAAGACAAATTGGTAAAGTTAACTATGAACTCTACATACCAGAAAGATGGAAAAAGCACCAAGTTTTCCATGTAAATCTTTTGAAAGAATTCCTCACTTGTCCAGAGCCTTCACAGCAACTTCTGGTGCGTGCTGTGAAGGATGAGGAAGTGACTGACCTGCCACTGTGCCGGCTGCTGTTGACCTCTCTCACCTCTCTCCCTCGCAGCAGGAGAAAATAAAACATCTGCTTAACCCCACTCTATTTCAGGAGACCCCCGGCTTCAAGTCACTGGTGCAGCACAAAATCATACACAAAAAGGATGCTCCGGTGAGACAGAGGAGTTACCGGATACCCAAACGGTTGGTGCCATTGCTGCAAAAAGAGATTAAACTGATGCTGGAGCATCACATTATTGAAGTGTCTAGCAGTGAATAGTGTAGCAAAGTTGTTCTTGTGCCAAAAAAGGATGGTTCTTTGATTCTGTATTGATTTCAGATACCTGAATGCAATTACGAACTTTGACCCGTACCCCATGCCACACATTGATGACCTATTGGAGCAAGTGGTAGGTGCTTCATACATTACAATGCTGGATTTGTCAAGGGGCTACTGGCAGGTGGTTCTGGCACTTGAAGTTCAGGAACTGACTGCCTTTCAGACAACATTTGGTTTATACCAGTTCCAGGTGATGCCATTTGGCCTGCAGGGGGCACCAGCCACTTTCCAAAGGCTCATGGACTTTGTACTGAAGGACGTATCAGAGTTTTCTGCGGCTTACTTTGACGATGTGGTGAATTTCAGTAGGTCCTGGGAGGAACATCTCCACCACCTCCAGGTCCTACAGAAAATCCAGGCAGCAGGACTCACCATCAACCCCCACAAATGTGCAGTGGCCCATTGGGAAGTGGAGTACCTGTGCTATACCATTGGCTATGGGAGGATCAGGCCACAGGTACAGAAGATAGAGGCCATCCGCTCATTCCCTGTGCCCACCACCAAGAGGAAAGTCCGTGGTTTCCTTGGCTTGGTAGGGTGGTACAGGAAGTTTGTTCCACATTTTGCTGAGAGGACAGCGGTCCTGAACAAATTCACCAAGAACTCTGCCCCCAACAAGGTGAGATGGTCAGCAGAGTGTGAGCACAGACCTTCACAGACCTGAAGGAGGCTATATGCACTTGTCCAGTCCTACACAGCCCTGACTTTGACAAACCCTTCATCCTTAAGACTGAGTTTCGGGGGTGGGACTAGGGGCGGTCCTCCTCCAAGAGAAGGATGGAGAAAGGAGACCAGTGGTATTCCTTATTCGTAAGCTGCTCGACAGGGAAACCCGATACTCAACAGTGGAGAAGGAGTGTCTGGCTATGAAGTGGGCCATCGACTCCTTAAGATACTACCTGCTGGGGCGTCATTTCATTTTGTGGCTATGAATGGGCCATCGACTCCTTAAGATACTACCTGCTGGGGCGTCATTTCATTTTGGAGACCGACCATTGTGCACTCCAGTGGTTGAACCGGATGAAGGATGCTAATACCCGCATTGCAGGCTGGTATCTATCTCTTTATCCCTACAACTTTACAGTACAGTACCAACCTGGGAATACCAATGTGGTGGCTGTCTGTCCAGAATGGCTGAGGACTGAGGTTTTGCCTTTTCGAGAGGAGGGGGGAAATGTAACGAACATCTCGTTTGTTACAAAAGTAACAGCACTTTACACTCTTCACGATATGCACTTTAAATTGCACTTACACTTTAATAGCACACAGCACTTTGAACATTATTTGCACTTTAAAAATAAGACAATTGCACATAAAGGATTTTAAAATATTTATTTAACTTGTCTATTCTTTTACCCAATTTAGATCCGGAGGTACAGTGGCACTTTAATTGAAGCTGCGTGTCCTGGAGGGAAAAGAAGACAAATTCAAATTTAACAACTAATAATTAATTCAATTGGATATGTGCAATGTTATAGCGCAATACTTGTTTAAGAATATTTTTAAGTGTTTGTGTGTGGTGTAATTTGCAATGTTTTAGTGAATAGTGTTTTAAGAATGTTTAACTTACCTCCCGTGTCCTTGTGTCCAGGTGTCAAAGGGATCCCCAGTGAGACAAGCTCCCTTAAAAAGGTTCCGGGGCAAGACCAAGGCATATTGGGCATTTTAAAGAGTTTAAAGTATATTCAGTGTTTGTTTTTAGGGTTTATGTGTGTATATATGTATAAAGTTAATTTGGTTTATGGGTTTCTTTGGTTTTATAGAAGTTTAAGAGTTTTAAAGAGCTAATGTTATTTTTAAACACCCCTCTTAAAGAACACTAGTTTTATCCAGTTAGTGGGACGGTATAAAAGGCGCCTGAAACCAGCACACCAGGTTCTGCTGCTGGAGGAGATGCTGCTCCTCAAACCTCCATTGCACAATGCACTTTGCACTTTGGCAAATTATTGGAGAAAAAGAAATAAAAATTGTGGACCACACTAGTGCTGCTGTCTTCTGTCTCACATCTTACTGCTAGAGGCCAGCCTACGTTACAATGTCGCTGGAGCAATGGACCTAACAACAGGGAGGGGTGGATTGATTTTTCATTTTCAGACTTATTTAATGACAGTGAACTGTGTGGATACTGTATACATTATATAATAAGAATAATATATAAATAGGTTTTACCATAATTTGCTATTTTTCATAAAGTGTTAATGCAAGGGGAGAGGGGGACAGTAAGAGAGGAGAGGGAGACACTCAGCCTCAGTCAGCGAAGGGGGGGTCCTGTCCCCCCCGTGATGCGTGTGAGCCAAGACGGCCCCACAACATCCAGAGACTTGAGGTACTCGGGTCGGATCTCGTCCACCCCCAGAGCCTTGCCACCGAGGAGCC
>KN469778.1:535-21551 GCA_000787095.1 Periophthalmodon schlosseri
TCCCAGGGAGAGAGGCCTGTTCTGGAGTAAAGCTCCAGGAGGTCCCCCTGTACCCCCAGACCCTCCAGTGCCCCCCACACATCCAGGCCCCGTGCCCAGCCCTGGAGCCCCTGCGCAGGCAGCGGACACGGGGCTGTGAGGGCCGCTGCTGGAGCCCGAAGAGAACCAACGACGGATGAACGTGATTTCTACTGTCGGGTCTGGTCTGAAAGAGAAAAGGAGAGGATGGCAGGGTATCTGATAAACAGGGAGGGCATCTGACACACGGGGAGGGCATCTGACACACGGGGAGGACATCTGACACACTGGGGGGGTATCTGATACGCAGAGAGGGCATCTAACACACAGGGAGGGAATGTGACACACAGGGAGAGTATCTGACACACGCTGGGAGGGCATTTGGCACACAGGGGGGCATTGGCTTGGTTTTACAGAGGATAAGAAGGCATAAGAAGGCATCACCTGAGCCTGATTTTTGACAGGATGAGACGGCATCTGACTCACCGATTCTTGGTTTTGAACATGTGGGAGGGCATCTAACTCACCTGTGCTTGGTTCTGGACAGTGTGGGAGGGCATCTGACTCACCTGCTTTTAGTTTTAGACAGTATATTTTTGGCTTCTTCAAACGTGACTCCGATCAGAGACTCTTTGTTTATGGACACCAGTTGATCGCCCGCCTGCAGCCGGCCGTCCTGAGGGGAGAGAGCCAATTAAGCATGATATCATTATTTAATTAAACATGATGTCATTATTCAATTAACCATGACGTCATTATTATATTAAACATGATGTCATTATTATGTTATACATGATGCCATTATTCAATTAAACATGACGTCATTATACAATTAAATATGATGTCATTAATTTGTATTAACAGCAGCAACAATGAAGGATTTAAAATATGTAATCAGAGTCAAAATGATAGACAGTGGATTTTCCAAATAAATAGAATCGATACAGATTCTTCGACATTGATCAGTATTCAATACAGATTTTTTTTTGTGAGCTGCCCCATTCTCTGTGTGCATTTTTTGCTCAAACTAATGAGTCAAAATTGAAATAGAAGATATTTATATGGCCGTATGTAACAAATTATTTTAAATCCCAGATAAATACATTTTGTTATTATTTTTACAAAAGTGAAAAATTAACCTTGCTATGCCTTGCTAATTTTAAAAGCTAAACATTGGCCACAGCAGCAAGACAAATATTGGATATCAGTAAAAAATAAATAAATGAAAAAATCAATATTGGCCCATCCCTATCCCATCCTTATCAATGTAAAGCAAAATATTATATCTTCTACAAACAGGAGGTTGAATGTGACCTCTACATCTGCCCTGTCTTATCTGAGTCAGAAGGACCTAAGGACCCTTCTGGTTAGGATCTTGGTCAGTACCTGGAGCTTTAGTTTTGTGGTGATGTGTAGATGATGCGCACCTTATGACAGTCTCCACCCTGCAGCACTTCCTGGATGAACACCATTGGTCCGTCAAGTCTGTTAGCCCCGCCCCTGATGACGAGGCCGAGACCGGACGCTTTTGACACACAGATGAGCTGGATCACACTGTCACTGCAACAGAGAAACCAGGACTAAACCAGGACAATCTAGGACTAAACCAGGTTTAAACCAGGACTAAACCAGGACTAAACCAGGAGTAAATCAAGACTAAACCAGGTCTACACCAAATCTGAACCAGGTCTAAACCAGGTGCAAACCAGGACTGAACCATGTCTGAAACAGGTCTAAGCAAGGTCTAAACCAGGACTAAACCAGGACTAAACCAGGACTAAACCAGGACTAAACCAGGACTAAACCAGGACTAACCTGAACACTGAGGTGTTGGGACTCAGGAGTTGAGGAGACTCAGATCTGGATGAAGACGATGAGCTGTCCGTCACTTTGGAAACTGAAAGAGGAGAAGATCTGGTTTAGTTAAAACCACAGTATGTAACTTTTTAACCAAAACATATTTATGTTGTTTTCATGATGTTTTTATTAAACTTGCATCTCCATAAACCTGACTCTTATTTGGCCTGGAGTATGGCCTCTTTCTGCTTGTTTCCATGGAAATGTTGTTCGTTTGGCTATAATATTCCAGAGTATGGCATAAAACATATCTATCTCCATGGAGAATGTTCCAAAAAATGGTTTTAACTTTCTATTTCCATGGAATCATGCAGACATTCCACCTCCAGAAAGTACATACTGTACCTTTAAATATTTATATGTTTTAGTATTATACTAAATAATAAATAAAATAAATAAATGTGAAATATCTGAGGAGAAACAAATTATGAATGAAGATCTTTTTTGGTGATTTTTGGTGATTATTTGTTATTTTATTATGATGTTACCGGTGCAGATGTGCGGAGGGGAGGAGCGTACTATGGGGTTACAGGTCATGTGACTACAGCTGTATTTGTCCATCAGCTCCACAAACTCCCTCCTGAAACATACACAGAAAACAAGACACAAAAAAAGACACAAAAACTAGAATTATTAAAGTTCATTTGAGACAGGAATACCTTTTGAGTACTTCAAATCATCTATTTCTTTTGTGCATATCTTTCATAACAAATATACCACATTTTTGTGTTTAAAATGATAAAAATATCTCTAAAGAAACAGTGATACTTATTTAAAACTGCGCAGATGTGGAAATGAATGAAGTCTGCCTCCCTCTTGTGGTTTTTGGATGAACCACATCTCTCTCTTTCTTTCTGGTCTTTTCCCTCTTCTCTCTCCCTCCTCTTTCTCTCCCCTTCAGTACCTCCCCCTCTTCTTTCTTTCCCCCCTCCCTCACTCCTCATTCCTGTCTTTCTTTGCTACTTTCCTCTTTCTAATCTCTCTTTCATTTACCTTCTCTCTATCACCCTCTCCCCCTTCTCTCTCCCACCCTTCTGTCTCTCTAGTCTATTTCTTACCCCTCACTCATGCCTCTCTTCCTCTCCTCCTTCCTCTCTTCCTTTCTTGTAACCTCCCTTCCTCCTCTTCTCTCCTTTTCATCCTCTCTCTTCCTCTTTCAGCCTCCAACTTCTTCTTTCCCTCCCTCTTTCATCATTCCATCTCTCACCTTCCTCCCCCTCTCTCTCCTCCTTTTTTCTCTCATTCTTTTTTGCTCCCTCTCTCATTTTTTTCTCCCCCTCTCTTCTCTCTCCCTCCTTCTCTCCTCCCTCCCCCTCTCTTCTTCCTCTCTCTCCACCCTCTCTTCTCTATCCCTCCTTCTCTCTCTCCCCTCCTCCCTCTCACTCCCTGTCATTTCTTTTTCTGCCTCCCCTCCCTCTCTCTCCTCCCTCCCTCTCTCCTCCCTTCCCTTCTCTTCTTTCGCTCTCTCTCCTCCCTCTCTCTCTCCAGTTTGTGTAATGCAAAGGTGATGTTTTGATGTTTTGGGATTGAGCGGATTTTTCTGGGATATTTTTAGCCTGGCTCAGACGGACTTCATTTCCCATCATCCTCTCTGTCATAGGAGGACTCAAGGACAACTCCACATCACTACATTTAGAACAGAACATGTTTATAAAGGTCTAGACTGCACAGGGAGGGCATCTGACACACAGGGAGGGCATCGGACACACAGGGACATTTCAGAACATGTTTGTAGAGGACTAAACTACAGGGTCAGCAGCTTTTACACAGCATAAGACCCATGGAGACACAGGGAGGGCATCTGACACACAGGGAGGGCATCTGGAGGGCACAGTAGATTACCTAAAGAAGAAAGTCTTTTAGATTTGAAAATATTATCTTCCCTTCAGTCATGGTTTAATCGTGATTCAGTCCTGGTTTAGTCCTGATTCAGTCCTGGTTTAGTCCTGGTTTAGTCCTGGTTTAGTCCTGGTTTAGTCCTGGTTCAGTCCAAGTTCAGTCCTGGTTTAGTTCTGGTTCAGTTTGATGTTAAATCTCTTGGACAAACGTCGCTCTGAGTTTGTTGATTTAAATTAGGCTAAACCCTTTGTGACAGATTCAGGTCTGAGCCACAGCGACTCAGCAAAACAAAGCTAACGACCTGAGCTAGCATGACGCAGCTAAACTACAACATCAACCACCACATGAACTCTGCCACACAACAAGAAGGCTCCTGGTTTGACTCCCGGGCCTTTCTCTGTTGAGTTTGCATGTTCTCCCCGTGTCTGGGTGGTTTTCCTCTGGGCACTCCGGTTTCCCCCATCAACCCAAAACATGCACAAGAGGTCTCACCATCCAGCTAAGGTCCGAGGCGAGCTCAAGATCTGGAGATGGGTCCCACTGCTATTGACACGTTTAACCCAGAGACACTGAAGGATGGGTCAAATGCAGGTTTAACCCAGAGACACTTGTTATGGCCTTAAATGATGACCCTAAATCTTTACTTGTATTGTTATGTATTGTTATGGATCTCTTTGAACTAACCTTTATGATACTATCTGTTGTTACGCACGGGTGTATCTCTTGTTTGTTAGCCCCGACTCGACCGTTCACTCAGACAGTGGGATGAACGTGACGGATGCTGGAGTTTTGTTTTGTTTCATTCACACGTTTAACGCACAAACCCTGCATATTCAGGCTGAGTTCTTCTCTCAAACTGAAAACACTCTGTTCCACCTTGTGATGTAATGTGGTGATACAGAAAGTGCGCCACTGTGTTTTCAAACTCCATACTCCTTCACTAGAATCATTTAGATTCAGCCCTGGAATTGCTAATCTCTACTGAACAAAAGGTAAAAGTTTAACATGAAACCTACCACATGACATCACAAGGTGGAACAGAACATTCTACAGAACAGACTAATAATGCAGGATAACTCAAACATGTGTGAATGAAACAAAACATAACTCTTTCTGATGAGGAAACAGCATTCTAACTTGGCTTAAAACAAGAGTCAAGTTTGCTTAAAATAGGACCTTTAATGTTTCGTACCTGGCCTGGTCGTCCCTGGAGATGAGCAGAGTCATGTGATTGGACAGAGACGCATTCCTCAGGATCTCCACCGCTCTGGAATCAGGAAGTAAAAAAAAACCAAAAACATTTAACCCTGGAGAACCCAAGAACCCTTTTCTTCTTTGGAAAATTATGAGCAATGCATTAAATTACTGCTATAAGTTCATTGAACACTGAAATATCCACTTTTTCAATTTTAACCCTTTATTCCTTAATTTAGGATCAGGGCCAAATTTGACCCATTGGGCTTTAGGCGTATCATTTCAAAGAATCACAATAACAAACACGGTCAATGCAAACTATTTTAAATTTAGGAAAATAATCAAACTCCTAAACAGGACCATGCTTGTATTGATCACAGGCTCCTGAAAAAGTGCTGTTCTTAAAATTTTTCATCACTGTTTGCTAATGTGTGCATTGTGTCCCCGTGGTAGCTGCCAAACATTCCGCCATAGACATACATGTAGAACACTCCCAGTGTTATGTCATCGCAAAGTATCAATTGTAAATATGGCAACATTTCAAATAATACAATTAGTATAAGCTCTGTGTCTCACCTCTCGTTTGTGGCTCCAATCAAACTGATGTTGTTCACATCCAGAATCAAATCTCCAGACCTCAACCGACCTAAAACAGAGACTTGATTTAGTTCTGGTTTAGTCCTGGTTTAGTCCTGGTGTAGTCCTGGTTCAGTCATGGTTTAGCCCTGGTTTAGTCCTGGTTCAGTCCTGGTTTAGTCCTCCAGACCTCAACCGACCTAAAACAGAGACTTGATTTAGTTCTGGTTTAGTCCTGGTTTAGTCCTGGTGTAGTCCTGGTTCAGTCATGGTTTAGCCCTGGTTTAGTCCTGGTTCAGTCCTGGTTTAGTCCTGGTTTAGTCCTGGTTTAGTGCTTGCTTAGTCCTTGCTTAGTCCTTGTTTAGTCCTGGTTCAGTCCTTGTTTAGTCCTTGCTTAGTCCTGGTTTAGTCCTGGTTTAGTACCGTCCACAGAGGCGAGTCCTCCTGACACCACTCTCTTGACATAGATTCCAAAGTCCTCTCCAGTCTGCTCCCTGAACCCTCCGATGATCTTCACACCTGGAAAATCAAAATTCCAAATATCACCACAATTTATCCATAAAGGAAGTAACAACCTGCTGGGATATTAAAGGTGCACTACGGAACCTTTTTCTTATAAAGGCTCTGCCATCTACTTCTGTCCATGATGATGATGTTGCTTTGACTACAGTATTCCACACTGTATGGCTTTAAACTTATCTATCTCCATTGAGACAAGCAGACCCCACCAGACCAAGCTCTAGGTCAGATCTGTGGAGAGGCGAGCCCACTCACAGTAATAATGCATGTTTTTAAGGTGTTTCTGAGCAACAAAATTAAGTGTAATTGAATAAATGCAAGATAGATAAGTTTAATGCCATAGTGTGGGGCAATCCAGACAAAGCAAACATCTCCATGGAGACAAACAGGTGGCAGAAACGTTACACAGTGCAGCTTTAAAGACACCTTAAACAGGATAATTGGCTCTGTGCATGACGGTAGCCACCTAGTTCCAATCAGAGGGAACGTCAGCTTAACCGTTCCCGCTGTAATGTAATTTCTATGAGGTTTTTGCAGATTTGCGCTAAAATCCCTAAATCCTGACAGATCAGGTAGTGGACAGGGAGCTGTGTGTGGATGTCACTGTCAACATGTTAAACACTTTACAAATGTGAGGAAAACTTCACTTCTTCAGGACACTTCTGCTTTTTTTATGAGATGTATGTCTTTCTGTGTTGGGGCTCATGGTAATGCTAATGCTAACTTCTATTCACCTTTTCCAGAAGTTGCCGTGGGCGCCGCCATCGTCATTCAGGTTGTATTATTTTTGTATTATTTTATTATTTTGCATGGAGCTGCTGATCTTGACAGCAAATAAGTTCTATAGACTACAAAGTCATTTTAAAGCCTCCAGAGAATTGGTGCAGTGTTGACTTGTTGGTCACATGACACAGAACATTTCACACAAATCAACCAACTTTATATCAGATTTTAGCAGCAAAACGTTTCCCAAATTCTCCATTGAAAGGGACGGGATTCCTGCTTAACCTGAAGTGCCGCCACAAAGAAAGTCGCATTTACGGCAAAAGTGAGCGGGGCGATAAATTTAACATCACAACAAAATTGAATTTGTTGTAAGGACGATCCAATTATTTTTAGGTGTCGATTATTTCAGTCTATGGCGTTATTTAAATGTGAATGAATGAATGAAATTAGCATTAGCCCCGGCACACAAAGAAGTATCTCTCTAAAAGAAGTCCTCCAGTGAAGTTTTCCCTGCATTTGTAAAGTGTTTAACATGTTGTCAGCTCCCTGTCCACAGCCTGAGGATTTAGGGATTTTAGCGCGACTCGGCAAAAACCTCATAGACGTTACATTACACCAGAAATGTTCGAGCCTCTGATTAGAACCACGTGAACTCTGATAAATAAAGAGCATAATTAAACATTTCAGTATTTAGTAATGAGTCAAATATAATTATGTGATATTAAAGAGCCTGTACCTGATTTTTTCCATGTGTTTGAGGAAAAGATATAGATAGATATATAGATACAGATATATTGTAAAAGCAGCTCTTGAGGTCAAAATAAGTCCACTGTGTTCTGTCTGCATCTAATTATAAAGCGCTTTATTGTCCGAGAATCAGAAAGTGCGAGTTAGCATGCTAGTTGTTGTTAGCTTTACTGTGACTCTGGTCTCTGAAAGTTGTGAAAAGCTCTTATAAACTCATCGTGGTGAATAATTAGGATGCTCAGAATGTATAAGGTACGAGGGATCACTTTGGACCACTGCAAACTGTTTAAAATCACGTTTTTAAGATCAGGTACAGAGACTTTAATGTGATACAGAAGTTAAAATGTCAAAAATAAAGTTCCACATTAGTGCAAATAAAGGTGTATATGATAATTATTATGACAAAAATAAAAAATAAATTATTAAATCATATTCTGACCGAGTCCTTTCCTGCAGTCGCTGAACTCAAGTCTGTGGACGGTCCGAGAGACGCCATGAGGACCCATCATCATCCTGAGACAGATTTAAATCACATAAATATATAACTGTTATTACATGATTCAGGTGATAAGAAACTCAAATCAATATAAGGCAGCACAAAAGTAACCACGAAAGGTTAGATTTTTCATTTAAAACTAGACTAAAACACACTGGAGCTGTGGCCGGTGGTGAATCTTTGGCGGACTAAAGACCTGAGCTGCCGATCGACTGGTCGACTAAAAGGGGGCGTGGCAAAAGCTCTCAAAACTATTCCATATGTCTGTGTATCTGACCCAAACTGCACTCACAAGACTACACCTGCAGGGGGAGCTCATGCAAAAACTACTATTTATACAGAAACAATGTATTATAAACAACAGGCAGATTAAACTCATGATTCACTCCCACATCTTCAGCCAGCTCACTCCATACCCTGCTGGAGCTCATGTAAATGTGGGATGCACCGATTTCGATACTATGATTTTAAGTGTCTGCCGATACTGGCTGATGCCGATGTCGACTGTTTAACATCCAGAGAAACCGATGGCCGATAAGCTATACTGATATTTTTTGGGCCGATTTGGATTATTTTCCCCAAATTCTGTCATTTAAATGAACTACAACCTCACACACAGACCTGTTTTCCATGAGCCTATAAGAGAGATGTCTGTTCATGTTTTGTGCAGTTATCTCTTTGCATTAAAGTGTTCAAATTAAGTTCTATGTGTATTCTTTAGGCACCAGGTCGGTCAAAACAACATATCAACCTGTACTGGAGATTTAAGGCTGATACCAGTTCAGAGACTGAAAATAGCATTTATTTCCTTTGAAAGTCCCGTATTACACTATTTTCTGATCTATGTTATAATGTTGTTTCCTCATCACAAACAGACCTGGAGTTGTGTTTTGATCCATTCACACTTTTAACACCCAAATCCTGGATATTTAGGTGAAAAACACTCTGTTCCACTTTGTGATGTCATGTGGTAAAACAGGAAGTGCTCCACTATGTTTTTAAACTCCATACACCTTCAACTAGAATCATTTGGATGATTTCAGTTCTGATTCAATATCTGAAAGCCGATATCCGATCCAGCAAACTTTTCTGGATCATCCCTGTTCAGTTGATATGAAAATGTGCATAAATTGTCTCTGTATTTTGGATGGAGTTTTTTGTGTTGATGACAGAGGCAGAGGGATTCTGTTTTATAACTCAGCACTACTTCCTGTATATTTGTTTTTTTCTTTTCAGTTTTTCCTCGCAAACTGCCACTGAACTGATGTAAAACTGATAAATATTGAGCACAGGTAATATCCCACGAAACCTTGTCAGAATGAGAAAAACATGAAAACCTGTTGTACACAGTTCAAACCAGGACTTTACTTAATAAATATTGTTGACATTTTGAATCATATTTGGGTGTCTGTCCTCTGGAGCTGTGAAGGTAACGAGCTGCAGCCGGTCTGAGGATTATCTCAGATTAAACACACGCATTGTTATTGTACAGTCAGAACTAAACCAGGACTAAACCAGGACTAAAGCAAGAATAAACCAGGACTAAATCAGGACTAAACTAGGACTAAAGCAGGACTAAACCACTAAACCATGGCTGTAAACTGAACTAAACCAGGACTAAACCAGGACTAAACCAGAACTAAACCAGGACTAAAGCAGGACTAAAGCAGGACTAAACCAGGACTAAACCAGGATTAAATCAGGACTAAACCAGGACTAACCCATGGCTGTAAACTGAACTAAACCAGGACTAAAGCAGGACTAAAGCAGGACTAAACCAGGACTGAACCAGCCTTGAACCAGGACTAAACCATGGCTGTAAACTGGACTAAAGCAGGACTGAACCAGGACTGAACCAGGATTAAACCATGACTAAACCAGGACTAAGCCATGGCTGTAAACAGGACTAAAGCAAGACAGAACAAGGACTAAACCAGGACTAAAACAGGCCTGTAAACAGGACTAAACCAGGACTAAATCAGGCCTGTAAACAGGACTAAACCTTACCTGTCCGGCCAAAACCACACGCTTTGAGAAAACTCCACAAAGACGAGTGGGTCTGAAGCCGTAACCTGTCTCCCTGATTCCAGAGGGCGTGATTGACAGGCGGATTAACCAATCAGAGAGACGCATGCTCCATTTGTGTCAAAACAAACATGGCGGCTTACATGTAAAAAGGGGGGTAAAGTAACACAGAGGACAGAGAAACAGCACATTTCTACAGAGTCAACAACAGAAGCGCCAAACTGTTATTTATCTCAAAGTGGTATATTTTGTTCTGACTAATACAGAGTTTTGGAGAGGAGAGATCTTCTGCATTTGAGAGTCACAAATGAGCGTCTGTGGTTGGACTGTCTCAAATTAGGACAGAGGTTTGTCACGCAAGGACTTAACCAGGACTAAACCAGGTCTATACTAGGTCTAAAGCAGGACTACACCAGGACTGAACCAGGACTAAATCAGGACTAAACCAGAACTAAACCAGGACCTAAACAGGACTAAACTAGGACTGAACCAGGACTAAAATAGGACTAACCAGGACTACACCATGACTAAAACAGGACTAAACCAGGCTCAGATCTGGAGAAGGGTCCAGCTAGGTACTCCTGACCAGGATTGCAGCTCAGACATGAATTGTAACTGGATTGAGAGGACTACACAGGGATCAGAGCCTTTAAAGACGACCTTTTGACCTAAAGACTTTAAGACGAAGTTTATCCAATACTGATACCTCCATCAGAGCAACCAGGACTAAACAAGGACTAAACCAGGACTAAACCAGGACTAAACCAGAACTAAACCAGGACTGAACCAGGACTAAACCAGGACTCAAGTACATCTAAGGTTTAGTCCATATTTAAACACTAGTTTAGCCTTGCTGTAGTTCTGGTTTAGTCCTTGTTTTGGCAGCTGAACTGTGCCATATTTCTTTCATAATTCTGACCCAGATGTGCAGAGTCTCAACATCTGGACTCACAGCTGCACCGCCTCAGACCAGAGTCCACCTTAAACTGTCTGCCTTAAATAGAACCAAACACACAGCAGAGGAGTGGACCTGGTTTGGACTGAGTTTAGACCTTGTTAGTTCTTCTGGTTCTATTTAGTTTTTGTTCCGACCTGGTTCTGTTTTAAACCTATAATAAATCTAATTAAGATCAATGTAAAAAGTCCTGGTTTAGCCCTGGGCTAAACGAGTTTAGGTCCTGGTTTTATCAAGGTTTTATCTTTGAGGTTTATGTTGAATTCAACTCCTGATCGCTCAACCTTATTCCCTTGTTTATTATTAGTCCTTAGTCCAACTGTTTAGTTTTGGTTCAGTCTCCTGATAGTGTCCCTGTTTTAATCCGGTCTTAATCCCGTTATAGTCCTGTTTATCCTGTTTTTGTCCGGTTCAGCCCGGGTCAGAGGAACTCACCAGTACAGCAGCGACAGCCCATCGAAGCGGTCCGCGTCCCGAGGCAGCAGTGGCATTCCTCCGCGGAGAACGCGCTTTAAAAACGGAGCAAAACACGGCCAATCAAGAGCCGAGGAGAGAAAAACAACCAAAAATGATCCAATGATCTTTAGAGACGGTTTGTGATGGTCCAATCAGAGGCAGCGCGCGGAGGGCACGGTCCAGAGAGGCCCGGGGCAGGTGAAGTCCGAGCGACACTGATGCGACACTGATGCGACGCTGATGCGACGCGACACGTTTCACCTGCGCAGAGGAAACCCTGCTCCAAGACACAGTCTCTTCAGTCCGCTCACGCACCGTTACAGAAACGCCCAGGACCGCCCCAAGACCTTTCATTCACTGCTTCTGACGCTCCAGAGCCGCGTCTGAACCGCAGAACCGTTAGACCGGATTCTGGCCCAGACAAGGTGCATCGGGGCAACGAGACTCCAGATAATCCCGTTAATCCTGACCTGCTTCGGCACCGCGTCAAAACCGTGCACCGGGAGCGACAGAGAGACCGTAGCAAACTCAAAACCAGAACCCAAAACCGGACTAAAGTTAGAACCGGGACTAAACCAGAACCTTAAAGACCTGCTTTAACCACGTGACATTTAAAATTAGCATATTTATTTGCACAGGAGCCTGAAATGGAATAATTAAACGCAATGTTTTTCAATGTGCTACAGAATAAGATGATGCAGATATTTTAGAGTCATTCCGTTCGTGGTTAAAACAAACAAACAACAAAAGTCCCACTGGAATAAACAAAATCACACCAGAGCCCAGCCCGGGATAAGGGCTCCATCTTGTGTCTGACCTGAGAATTGCACAGGCAGTTTAACGTGTTAAAATCATATTTCTTTATTTAGACTTTTTTATTTATGTCCAAGGTCCACTGTCAGATTTCTTTATTTATGTGGGTAATAATTTTGGACTATTTTAAATTTAGTCAATAAATGTAAACTACTAGGTACTAGGGTTGTCAGATGTATTGAAAATCAGATACTAATCAATACTAAAACTAGTATGAAAACTATATACTCATTTGAGCTGGTATCAGTCTTGAGCTGTATCAGAACAAGACCACACAGACTAGTACACGCCCATGGACCACTATGGAACCTACTGGACACTGAGGGATTACACAGATATAAGGCCACATGGGAATAGAAAAGAAGTACTAGCATTTAATATTGAAAATCATATTCTATTGTCTCTATTGTGATTTTATTATCATCGTGGTATCGGGATCAGTATTGAGTATCAAGTCTATTCCTTAGTATCAAAATCAAGTTTGAAATTTTAGTATTGTCATAACACTAGGTACTATATACAACATTATCAATAATCTAAGTGTTCATAAGTTCAGAGATAACAGGCTAAATTAAAATAAAAGAAACAAAAATATGAAATTGTCGGAATTAAGTTTGTGAAAAAAAATGACAGGAAACAAAAACACAGAATGGACAATAAGGCCTTTGTAAGACAGTAAAAATCAGGTCCAGTGTCTTTAATAACAAAACAAAATCATTATTGTAAAAAGCACCAAAATGAGCAGTAATGTGTTTGAGTTAGTCCTACTGTTGGCCTAAAGAAGAAATTAGCTTTAATGGCACACAAGAAGCTTTAGTCCTGGTTCAGTCCTGGTTCAATCCTGCTTTAGAATTGGTTTAGTCCCGGTACAGTCTTGGTTTAGTCCTGGTTTAGTCCTGGTCTAGACCTGGTCCAGACCTGGTCCAGCCCTGCTTTAGTCCTGGTCTAGTCCTGGTCTAGTCCTGGTTCAGTTGATGGTCTGTAGCTCGTGTTGTATGGTGCTCTGAGTCGCTGCTGTAGACCCGGTCTCGCTCTGGCTCTGGCTCGGTCCTGGTCCTGGTTTTGGTTTGGTTCTTCTCTGGAGACACTGGGGCAGACTTTGGACCAGGGCCTTTCTGAAGTTGGAGCTGGAGAAGACGTAGAGCAGAGGATCCAGGGCCGAGTTCAGGAAGTTCAAGCCCAAGGACACGATGGTGAGCTGGGTCAGGGTGTAGAACGCGGCACAGTTCCACGGACGCTGTGATTGGACGATCCAGATGCCCGCTGTGGTCATGCTCGTGGGCAGAAAACACACCACGAACACGCCAACTATGACCACGCACACACGCATCGCCCGCTTCACCTTCTGCAGAACAGCCAAAAAAGGGGACTAAATCAGGGCTAAAATAAGGCTAAACCAGGTCTAAACCTGGACTGAACTGGAACTAACCCAGGACCAACTAAACCAGGATTAAACCAAGACTAAACCAGGGTTAAAGCAGGACTAAACCAGGACTAAACCAGGACTAAACCAGGACTGAACCAGGGATGAACCAGGACATAACCAGAACTAAACCAGGGTCAAACCAGGGCAAAACCAGCACTAAACCAGACCTTAACCAGGTCTAAACCAGGACTAAACCTGGACTGAACCAGGATTGAACTGGGACTAAACCACGAATAAACCAAGACTAAACCAGGACTGAACTGGGACTAAGACAGGACCAACTAAATCAGGATTAAACCAAAACTAAACCAGGGCTAATCCAGGGCTAAACCAGGACTAAACCAGGACTCAACCAGGACTGAACTGGGACTAAACCTGGACCAACTAAACCAGAATTAAGCAAAGACTAATCCAGGGCTCAACCAGGACAACCAGGACTAAACCAGGGCTGAACCAGGACTAAAGCAGGACTGAACGAATGCTAAACCAGGACTAAACCAGGACTGAGCCAGGACTGAGCCAGGACTGAACCCATATTAAATCAGGACTGGACTGGGACTAAACATGAATAGACCAGGATTAAACTAGAGACTAAACCAAGATGGGCTCCACAAACTTGTGTCTTATGTCTTAAAGTTCTTTGACTGACAACAATCAAGTCCTGGTTAAATCTTGATTAAGTCTCGATTCAGTCCTGACTCAGTCCTGTTAAAGTTTTTGTTTAGACCTAGTTGTCCAGGTTTAGTCCTGCTTTAGTCCTGCTTCAATCCTTATTTAGTCCTGGTATATTCCTGGTTTAGTCTTTGTTCAGTCCTGATTCAGTCCTGGGTTAGTTCTGGTTTAGTCCTGGTTTAGTCCTGGTTTGCTGGTGCTTCAGTCCTGCTTCAGTCTTGTTAAAGTCCTTGTATAACATTTGCATTATTAAAATCCTACCTTCTGGTCTCCCACAGTTCTTCTGGCTTTGAGGAACCTGGAGATCCTTATGGAGCAGAAGACCAGGATGGCGAATGGGAAAACAAACTCAAGAACGGTGATGATGCGATGAGACGACACGAGCCCAAGACGAAGAGCAGACCTTTCGCCATACGATGTGAAGAAGAAGCACTGGGTTTGGTTCTGTAGGACCTTTATGTGGCTGAGCGAAAGCATCGGAACACGAGGAGCAGCCACCAAAATCCAGACCACAGCAGAGATGATGAGAGCGTGGAGACGAGTGAGTCGGGAGAGTGCGGAGAGAGGGTGGACTACCTGAGGAGAGAGAGAGGGAGAGAGGGGTGTGAGGAGAAAGAGAGAGAGAAAAAGAGAGAGAGAGGAAGAGCAGGAAGAGAGAGGGAGGATGTGAGGAGAGAGAGAGGAAGGAGCAGCCACCAAAGTCCAGACCAGAGCGGAGATGAGCAGAGCGTGGAGATGGGCAAGGCGGGAGACGGAGGAGAGAGGGTGGACTACCTGAGGAGAGAGAGAGAGAGAGGGAGGGATGTGAGGAGAGAGAGAGGGAGGAGCAACCACCAAAGTCCAGACCAGAGCGGAGATGAGCAGAGCGTGGAGATGGGCAAGGCGGGAGAGGGAGGAGAGAGGGTGGACTACCTGAGGAGAGAGAGAGGGAGAGAGGGGTGTGAGGAGAAAGAGAGAGAGAAAAAGAGAGAGAGAGGAAGAGCAGGAAGAGAGAGGAGGAGAGCGTGGAGACACGAGAGGTGGGAGAGCAAGGAGAGATGGTGGACTACCTGAAAGAGAGAGAGCGATGTGAGGAGAGAGAGACATGAGGAGAGAGGATGGCTTACCTTGAGGTACCTGTAGGTGGCAACCACAGTCATCATGGCGATGCTGGCTGAGCGGTTTGAGAACATGAGGAAGAGGTTAATCCTGCAGAGTCCGTCCCCAAAGACCCAGAAAGACCGGACCAGTGCATCGATGCGGAGAGGGAGACTCACCTGGACCAGAGGCCGGGACAAATACCGGGTTAGATCTGGTCTAGTCCTGAGTATTCCTTCTAGACCACAGACTGTACATATCTCTGGACATAGCTAACCTGCTGACCGCTGTGTTCTAAATGGGAAGTGAGCATAAGTGCACTTCCAGCTCCATCGACTCGGCTCCAATTCACTTTCTATTGAAAAATTGTCGCCCCTCTCTCTGTAACGTCATTCTGACCTTAAATGTTCGTTTTAACACGCTCTACATGATCCTGGTGTTTTTATGTCACTACAGACAAATCAGGTGCCTTCTTCTGTTAGCAACAGGTTTGATGTTTGATGTTGCTTAGCGCCATGTCAAACCAGCGGTGCAGGTGGGAAAAGCCTCGCTCCTGATTGTCTCTTTGGTTGCTATGATACTCGTTCTCGGGTTTCCAAATATGGAAATCGCCTCCAAATTCGCCCCTAAAACTGGGATGAGTTTCATTTGGTTGGAGCTGAATGTTATGGGTGACGTCACACTCACTTAGTCCACTTCTTTATACAGTGTATGGTTTAGGCTTAGCTCTTGATCTGTTTTATACATAGGGATATTAGTCTGGTCCCCACTCCTTCCATCGCACCTTGAGCCAGAACCACACATGACCGGGTTTAGTACGGTTTTAGTTCTGGTCTAGTCCTGGTTCAGTCCTAGTTTAGTCCTGGTCTAGTCCTAGTTCAACCCTGGTTTAGTCTTGGTTTAGTCCTGGTTTAGTCCTGGTTTAGGTCTCACCAGGGCCATAAAATCTGCGATGACGAGGTTGAAGAGGAAGATGTTGTTTGGGTTCCATGTCTTGAGAAGTCCTGGTTTAGTCCTGGTTTAGGTCTCACCAGGGCCATAAAATCTGCGATGACGAGGTTGAAGAGGAAGATGTTGTTTGGGTTCCATGTCTTGAGTTTGCAGCAGAAGATCCACAGAGCTACAGAGTTCCCGATCAGACCTAAGACCACGTCTAGACCCAGGACCGGGGGCAGGATCTGGGCCTCCAGCTGGACCCCGACGGGAGGGCATCCGGTGCGATTCGACATGAGGACTGAGAACAGAGAGAAGACTGGTGGGATGATCAGTCCCTAGTTTAGTTCTGGTTTAGTCCCTGGTCTAGTTTCGGTTAGTCCTGGTTTAGTCCTGGTTTGGTCTCTAGTTATAGTCTTGGTGCAGTCCTGGTTTAGTCTTGGCTTAGTCCTGGTTTAGTCCTGGTTATTTTCTGGTTTAGTCCTTGGTTAAGTCTTGGCTAAGTCCTTGGTTCAGTCCTGGTTTAGTCTTGGTTTAGTCCTGGTTAAGTCCTGGTTCAGTTCTGGTTTGGTCCTGGTTCAGTCCTGGTTTAGTCCTGGTTATGTTCTGGTTTAGTCCTGGTTTAGTCCTGGTTCAGTTTTGGTTCAGTCCTGGTTTAGTCCTGGTTTATTCCCGGTTTATTCCTAGTTTAGTCCTGGTTTAAAATTTAATTTGAATTACAAAATGACAATGTTAAAATTTGGGATGCACTGATCCGATCCTGGGAGGGTTCGAATAGGGTTCGGGCAAGATCACTAGATTACTCAAACATGCATGGATGACATCTGAAACCTCTTCAGGCATGTTTTTGATGAAGGAACAATGTTATAACATGGTAGAAAGCTCCAGAAAGTCAATTTTGCACAATACCCCCACTTTAAAGTATCAAAATCAGTATCGGAACAGAAAAAGCAAGATCAGTGCACCCCTAGCTAAAATAATTCTTCGCAAATACAGTTTATATTTTGGACAAATCTTGTTTTTATTGTTAATCTCATTTTCAAGAGCTCATTAGTGAAAGTGAATTATCCACTTTTTGATAAAACTCCATCTGATCTTATCTTATATCTTCTGTAGTCCCAGGTCAAAGGTCACCAAGATGAATCCACATTACAAATACAGATCTCCAAAAACAGTTTAAACACTCATTTAAATAATATAATACAAAAGTTTGTGGTTTCTATGATTTCAAAACTGTAAAAAGTTCTATGGTTCCTCTTTTCACCTTCCTGTTTTACTCCAATTATTCCACCACAAAAATACTGAGGTCATATTTAATAGAGTTCCACTTTTAAGCAACTAAATGTAAGTTTAGTCCTGCTTCAATCCTGGTTGAGTTTGGGTTTAGTCCTGGTTCAGTCCTGCTGTAGTCCTGGTTTAGTACTGGTTTAGTCCTGGTTCAGTCCTGGTTCAGTCTTGGTTTAGTCCCGGTTCAGTCCTGATTTAGTCCTGGTTTAGTCCCGGTTTAGTCCCGGTTTAGTCCTGGTTCAGTCCTGGTTCAGTCTTGGTTTAGTCCTGGTTCAGTCCTGGTTCAGTCTTGGTTTAGTCCTGGTTCAGTCCTGGTTCAGTCTTGGTTTAGTCCTGGTTCAGTCCTGGTTTAGTCCTGGTTTAGTCCCGGTTTAGTCCCGGTTTAGTCATGGTTGTCCCGGTTCAGGTCCTGATTTGTCCTGGTTTGGTCCCGGTTTAGTCCCGGTTTAGTCCTGGTTCAGTCCCGGTTCAGTCCTGGTTTAGTCCTGGTTCAGTCCCGGTTCAGTCCTGGTTCAGTCCTTGTTTAGTCCTGGTTCAGTCCTGGTTCAGTCCCAGTTTAGGTCTCACCTGGTCTGGTTGGCAGTTGTTGTGGTTCTGTGAAATTGTGGTGGATCAGGTTTGAGTTCAGGGGAAGTTTCTTCATTTTGGAGGTTTAGCAATTTTCAATGACGTCAATTCTGCATCTATAGAACAGATTTACTCTCAAACACAGCAGGACACTGTGTCCTTCTTTGGACAGTCCTGGTTCAGTCCTGGTTTAGTCCTCTGGTTTAGTCCCAGTCAGTGGTGGAAGAAGGTCTCAATTTTGTTACTTAAGTAGAAGTACACATACTGGAGCAAAAAAATACTCAAATACTCACATGAAAAAATCTACGTAAGTAAAAGTATTAAAGCAACTGTTTAAAAATGTACTTAAAGAGTAAAGGCAAAAGTATTTCACACAGATTTTGAGACCTTATAAGGCGTCAAATGTTTTGATTTTGATAAAGATTTGTGCTGTTCAAAATATGAAAAATAAAAATAAACCCCTCAGGCTTTTCAACAGGTCTCAAATAATAATAAAAAATACTTTTACTTTACAGTCCAGTTCAAAAATGTAGTGGAGTAGAAAGTACAGATACCTGCTCTCAAATGTAGTGAAGTGAAAGTAAAAAGTATCCATTTTAAAATTTACTTAAGTAAAAGTACAGATACCTAAAATGTTTACTT
Organism: Periophthalmodon schlosseri; assembly: GCA_000787095.1. Lineage (NCBI taxonomy): Eukaryota > Metazoa > Chordata > Actinopteri > Gobiiformes > Gobiidae > Periophthalmodon > Periophthalmodon schlosseri. The sequence continues at coordinate 19,361 of KN469778.1, forward strand.
AAGTACAGTACTTTTACTTTGTTACGTTCCACCACTGGTCCTAGTTTAGTTCTGGTTTAGTCTTAGTTTAGTCTTAGGGCCATTTCTCAATCCCTTTACTTGTGCAGACTTGTGCTTGAGGATTTGAGAGACGTCAGATGTGCAAAATAAACTTTGTCTCTCTTATTTCATTTCCTCAAAATGAATGAGTTTATTATATCCAATTCAATGAAATATGAGGACAAATGCAGCAGGCTTCAGTTCACCAGAACCTTTGAAACAAACTGTCTCAATCTGTACAGTAACTACATTCTAGCCTAAAGCTGGATACTTTCATTATCAGGATATGTTTTTTGTGAGCATCATTTATTTATTTTAATATTTATTAAATGACTATAAAGATTAATTATTAATTGTTTAAATATTATTATTACCATCATAAGAATAACAGGCCTAAATATGTCACTCAAAGAAGTTTATTGGCCTATTTTTATTGTACAATGTATTTTGTAACATTCAGTTACAAGGCCCCAGTCAGAGTACAGTATTCTGAATACTTAGAATACACTGTATCCCTTTGATTAAAAAAAAAAACTGTGCTCTGAATACCACCAAACGAAACTGTTTTGGACGACTGTTACTCAAAATGAGTATTAGTATTAGTATTCCTTCCCAACACTGCGCCTAGAAGACAATGGATGTGATGTATATCAGGCTCATATTCTTACATAAGTAAAAAAAAATCTCACCTTTGACCAGAATAAACATAATTGACAATAGCTCAAACATTTGGCCTAAACGATGAAGAGGCTGATGCGTTTGAGTAAATTAGGCTGTATTATGGATAAGGGTCATGCTTTATTAGTTTCAAATTCACCATTGTCTTTTATTATAACGAGCAGCGCCCACATGCCCTTTTATTTCCCGTGATGTCATCAAGTCCACCTATGCCAAAAGCTGAGAGCCGAGTGTGTGTGAACTCCCCAAGCCCATTCTCCGAGTCTGCACCCAGAAGTCTGTGCCCGAAGTACACAAGTACAGAGTCTGCATACTACGAACTGAGAAACAGCCTTGGTTTAGTCCTGGTTTAGTCCTGGTTTAGTCCTGGTTTAGTCCTGGTTTAGTCCTTGGTTTAGTCCTGGTTATGTTCTAGTTTAGTACTGGTTCAGTCCTGGTTTAGTCCTTGGTTAAGTCTCGGCTAAGACCTTGGTTCAGTCCTAGTTTAGTTTTGGTTTAGTCCTGGTTAAGTCCTGGTCAGTCCTGTTTAGTCTTGGTTCAGCCCTGATGTAGTTCTTGACTGAGTCCTGGTTCAGTCCTGTTTTAGTTCTGGTTTAGTCCTGTCTTGGATTTCTCTGATCATTTGTATCAGTGACAAGGTCCATTCTCCCACTGTATTTCTCTGGGATGTCTGGGAGGGCATCTGACATATCACAACATCTGAAGATTAATTGGAGACATTTGACCGCCCCCATCTCAGTCGAATACTGCAGGGATATAGGAGGGTGAAAGTGCATCCAACACACAGGGATAAAGGAGGATGGGAGGGCATCTGACACACAGCCTCATTACCAGAAAACCCCAAATGCATGTGGCTTACTGTAAAGCTCAACTCCAGCAAAGTAATAAAACGCTGCCCTCTAGTGGGCCATGGTGGTGTGCAAATTTATTTCTTTTGCTTTTCATCTTTTTCATCACCTTCAATTAAAGCCCCAGTATGTAACTTTTGGTGGCTAATCTGGAGCCCAGTTCCATATTTGGAATTCAAAGCGCGAGTATTATAGCAACCAAAGAGCCAATCAGGAGCGAGGCTGTTGAAGGTAAAGCGGGCACGTACCAGAGCTGTCAGTCAAACCTGTTGCTAATGCTAGACGGAGTGACCGCGGGGAATGAGGGCATCTGATTGGTCTGTTATTAATGTTCATATCTTGATTTATGGACAAAATAGTGAAATAAAAAACATGATCATGTCGAGCGGGTTAATATGGAAATTTTAAGACCAAAATGAGGAGTCTGACAGCAGCAGTTACAGAGGGAGGAGCCAAGATTTTTCATTAGCAAGTGAATTAGAGTCGATGGAGCCGGAAGCGTGCCTATACGCACTTCCTGTTTGGAATGCGGCGGCTAGCAGGTTAGCTATGTCCGTTAATGGGTGTGTCCTATTTGCAGGATCCTCGGCATCTGAACCACTTGTTAGGCGTGTTCTATCAAAAAA
>KN469779.1:0-27266 GCA_000787095.1 Periophthalmodon schlosseri
AAACCAGTTCAGGTGTCAAAGGGACTGTTATTCCAGCACCTGCCCCAGTACATTTCCAAAATATATGAGAATGGTCCACATCAATTTCTCTGCATCCCCACCAACAAATCTGATGCATCTTTAATTGTTTACTCTTTAGTTTAGGTGTAATAAAAAATCTAATTAGGTTCTTCCAGGCAAACTCCCTCCATGTCCGAGAGCTAGTGGTGGTGTGATGATGCCTCCACATAGTTAACCAGTCTTTGTGTTCAATTTTTATGTTCAATTCTTTTTCCCATTTCCCCTTCACCTTTAGAGTGTTTTTAATCATTATTTGTTAGAGCTTTATATAATGCTGTAATTATTCTAAGATGACTATCTTTATAGGCTTTAGTTATTGTTTGAATCACACCACTCTCTTCTATGGAGGAGTTCCCCTGTATTTCTGTTGTGTGTGTCTCTCATTTGCAGATACCTGAATAAATCATGTTTTCCAAGTTGCTATTGCTTTATCAAATTTTAAAAGCTCTCCAGCTTCTCCAAAACACACGAGGCAGTCATTCGTTGTCCAGTATTTATCATTTTGGTCATATTTGGCTGGTTTGAATTCCCCATCATATGCTATCCATTTTAATTTTGTTGCACACTTTTCAATCTGGTGTATTTTAAGTATTTTGAACCATATAGTTAATGTATGATTTGTTATGAGATCAAAATATGATTCATTTTCTTCATATAACTCTTTATGTCCAATCTTATTTTGAATTGGCGCCTCCTGACTACCACTTTCAATATCTTTCCCTTTCACGCTATAATATGGATTACACCAGCAGTACAGGTGTCTTATTTGTGAGACAAACTTGTATTTAACTTAGGTAAACCCATCCCACCCTTTTCTTTGGGCAGCTGGAAAATCTTAGATCTCACTCTGGGTCTCTTGTTGTTATGCCAAACAAATCTAGACACAATGCTATTCCAAGTTGTGAGTTGCATATTAGTGACCTCTACTGGTAAAGCTTTAAATAAAAATTAAAAACCTGGGCAAGATGTTTATATTTACAATATCCATTCTAGAGTTAGTCTAAAGGAAGTGTAGAGCGTCTTTCAGTATCTTTCTGTATATTTCTGTATCTTTTCCTGCACTTGCAAACAATTCTTAGAATTCAGATCTAGAAAATCTCATGTTATTTCAACCCCTAAATATTTAATGGATTGCATTTTCCAGTTAAATTCAAAGGCTTTTTTGATATGTTGGGAGGGAGTGTAATTGAATATTAAAATTTGATTCTCTGAAATATTTATCTTATAACAGGATTTTGCCTCACAGCCTGTGCCAAGGGCTTGATAAAAAGAGCGAAAAAGGATGGACAAAGCCCACATCCCTGTCTTGTTGACCTTTCTAATTGGATTCTTCCATTCAGATTTCCATTTATTTAATTCTCACTGTTGGTTGAGAATTTAATGTTTTTATAATTTCTACAGATTTGGTGTTGAATCTCATTCTCTCCAGAGTCAGGTACAGAAAATTCCAATTGACAGAGACAAAGGCCTTTTCTGCATCTGTGCTCAACAGGACTGCACTTCTATTGCTGTCTATGGGCTCTCTCCATTTCATAAGTTTTGTTTTTTTTTTTGTTATTTGTTTTTGTTTTTTGTTTTTTTTTCATTTCTTTTATTAGAATATTAATCTTGGATCGGTTGACAAATTTCTGTTATTTTTGTTTTCACAAATTGTACTTTAAGTTCTTTGAGTCTTCCAGAACATTCTTCATACATTTTAATTTTACTTTTCTTCTTTTCTACTTACTACTTTCTACTTTTCTAGCTATTAGCTTTCCCCGAACAACTGCTTTCAGGGCGTACCACACCACTGTTGGGTCTACCTCTGCATTGTCGTTCTCCTCGATGTATCGTTTTACTTTCCCTTTTATGTCCTCCACAATTGCTTCATTATTCAGAATGCCCACATTCATTCTCCACAAAGTCTGTTTTTTTATTAGAAATATTGATTTTCATGTGTAAAGCATTATGGTCAAATACATCTGCACATCCAATTTTCCATTTTTCAGCTCTATGTCCCTCCAATTTATTAGTAAAGAAATAATCTATCCGTGAATGTACTTTATGACCGGTAGAATATGGCGTAAATTCTTTCTCAGAGGGGTTCATAGTTCCTCTAGGGATAGTTTGACAAATTTAGTTACACTCTTTTTGTTTTTATGGGTACTGCTTGTGTCCAATCTATGATTCAAGACTACATTAAAATGCCCATCCCCCCCGCCCCCCAAACAGACCCTCAGTCTCTATTGCAATTACATTGAACGAAGACTCGAAGACTGTCACTTTCAGGAGGAGCATACACATTAACCACATCCTCCAACCTTTCTTTTACTATAATGCATCGCCTGTCTTTTTTCTTTATCTCTTTTTCCAAATCAAACTTTGTAGAATTAGATACCAGAATTGCCACTCTCCCCTGTCTAGTTCACCGACTTGCAGAGCTCAAATAACCCGTCTGTCTCCGCCATCTTGCAGGAAGTGATCTAGAAGAATATGTTTTTGAAAGATCTAAAGACATCGTAAGTTTTGATTGTTACATTTGATAGGCTTTCATGCAAACTGGCAACATAGCAAGGTAAGAGCATTTGCTGGTTCAGTTGGTATCTATCAAAACTGATGATTGATGGTTTTTTTGACACGTGACAAAAACGCCACCTGCTGCCATATTGGTTCTAGTTGCTAATGTAAACAAATGTAAACAGAAACACACATTATGCTAAAAGTTTTCTGATTATTCATTGGATTTATAAATGATGTCAGATTGATTCAAGGCTATGATAAGACAAAAATATGTATAAAGTTTAGTTGAAGAAATATCAAATTTTAGACCAAGCCATAATAATTAACCAAAAAAATATGTGGAAACCTGTCAGGATCAGAGAGCAACCACAGTGCAGTGCCCGAGGCTAGGGAACAGCTTCAGATCTGGAGTTTGGATCTTGTTGAGAAGTAGCTGGAGGATTAGCCAACTTTCCATGTATTAGGTTTGTAAGTATAGCCTATACCAGGAAAAAAACACCCATACATAGAAAACTATCTAAACATTATGTGAAGTAACTTTTTATTATGCTAGTCTCGCACAACGGTTACAGTGACCCTTTTTGCTAGACTTTAGTTCAGTCTTGAAATTGCTCTGTGCCTTTGCAGGTGAATATTGGGAATTGAACAAAAGTGACAGTGATGGATATAAAGATCAAGGCTTGTCCAATAGGCCTGACTGGTACAATAAGTGTAGACCTGAGGGTGAGGGTGGCATTGATTGCTTGTCTTTCAGCATAGTCGAGGCCTCCAAAAGTGGAAAAATATTAGATGGAAATAGAAGAGAGTTTCCTACAAATGCATAATAAACATGTGTGTATGTAAATTTGAACGAAACACTGTAATTGGTTAGAGTTCACCACAAAAAGTACCCATGTTGCCTTTGTCACCCACTCATACCAAAGTCTGAAAAAAAAAAAGACTACAAGCAACCACCACAGGCATCAACCACATCTTACACAAGAATGTGTGGGCTATGGAGCTCAACAGTGACCGCCCCGGGACTAAATTTCCCATTCATTTTTCTCATAGACTTTCCAAAAAAAATGTATATTAGAAGTTTGAAAGCTTGCTCAGGGATAATCAGCTATGTTGTAAATAATGACCACAAGACATAAAATTTAACATAGAAATTAACAGAGTATATACATATTCTTAAAATGTTTGGTTGATTGAATGACTACATATAAGGGACTGACATCTTTCAAACTGTAGCCCACTATATATGTTTGGTCTCTATATATGTTTATGGGGCCACACAGGTCAAATCTGAGGGGGCCGATGGTGCAGACTGTCCAAGTCGCTACCGTTAGTCTACCCCAGGGCAGCTGGGGCAGTAATAACTTACAACCACTAAGTATGGGGTGAATAAATAATGCAATGTACAGCGCTTTGAGTGTCTTGAATGGTACTAGCCTATGTAAATCCAGCGCATCATTTTCAATCCAAAATTGCCATGTGCCTTAAAAATAACCAACCACAGCAGAAAAATAAACAAACATACAAATCAAACATTACCATGCTGTCAGTAATGTAGTAACATCCATGTTCTCTGTTACAGACTGCTTGCTTTCCCGCTCGCACCAATGGACTGCCTCACTCCACTCAGCCGCCGCATGCTTTAGGATCAATAGGGCCCATTTGAATGTGATTTTGACGGGAGCTGAAATGACAGACGCACAGCCACAGAGATAGGCCCGGGCTCGGCAGCAGCAGCAGCGCCTTCAGATATGGAGATAGTAGGTGAGTATGACTTTATCTGTCGGCAGCAGATGTCAGCGTCGTCTGCCCACTCACACACACATCCGCGTGCATATACACAAAAACATGCGGCATGACAACACGGTGACACGGCGCACCTCCCACACCATGGCCTATCTCGCCATCATCTAAGAGCACACCGGAAAATATAGAGCATAAATGTGAAATATCAGTCCTATCGTGGCGAAGGCGGTGAGGGAAATGGAGACGGGCAGAGTTTAGATTTAATTTGACGTTAAGCTAAGAAGAAAAGTATAGCCTACCTAAACCAATAAAAAGAGTAATAAAAGTGACAATAATGTTATTTTCATTTGTAAAGTGATTATGGATGGTCTGAAATAGATGTAATAGCAGTGGTGGATGACGTACTCAATTTGTTACTTAAGTAAAAGTACATATACAGAGGTAAAAAGTTACTCAAGTAAAAGTAAAATTATCACATGAAAAAATCTACTTAAGTAAAAGTATGTAACTACCCATTTAAAAATGTACTTTAAGAGTAAAAAGTAAAAATATTTCACACAAGTGTTGTTCATTTGTTAAAGTGTAAATGTAGAGATATAGATTAAAAATGATTCATATTTTGGTCAACAGTAACAATACAAATCAATTTCTTAATTTTTCTTGTGAATTTTGTGTATTTATTTTTCTTTGCTCAAAGCCGAAGCTTGAATGTGAAAACTTTACTCAGGATGTTACCATGAACATGGTAAAAATAACCTCTCAAATCATATGAAAACTACTTTTTACTTTTCAGTCCTGTTCAAAAATGTAGTGGAGTAGAAAGTACAGATACCTGCTCTCAAATGTAGTGAAGTAAAAGTAAAAACTAACTCCACTATAAATTGTACTTAAGTAAAGTACAGATGCCTAAAAATTCTACTTAAGTACAGTACTTTACTACTTGTACTTCGTTACCTTCCACCACTGTCTGATACCTTGTTGTTGTAGGCAATACCCGATATATTGATGCTGATATTGTTGTTTTAAAATTTATATAGCAAGGTCCACAAATTGTAAAAAGTTCACAAATTAACTTTCACTTTTCATAATTACAATATTTAAGAACTTAATATAATTAGTTGTATGTTTAGGATTGTGTAAACATACAGCTACCCCTTTAACTTCTCCTATTTTCATGTTTATTCTAATCTAAGACACATATGATGTATGAAGGATAATCTGGGAATGGCCCATTGGAACACACAGACAGGGACACCATAGGAATAAAAGTGCTTATTATCAGGGAATTTCCACATCAAACAAAACATTACAAATCCCACATGTCAGCCGATTTTGAGTTTATGTAACGTTTGATAACTGTTATGTAGTAGCACCAGCAGCATTCTTACAAGTCTATATAACTGAAGCAATAGTTCTGCGAGTAGCAAATTATAAAACTTTTTCAAACCACTAAAAGTTGTATCCAATATTTACACCTTGAGATATTGAGATGGGCAGAATTCCGATTTATTTTGACGTTGGGGGCGAGATGGAGGAAAGGCAAAGACAGGAGCCAGATGGCAGAACAAAAAGAGGAAGTTAAATTGGGATCAAATAAGTGAAATCTAAAAAAGGATTGATATGAGAGGTGGTTATAAGATGAGTGCAAATTAAAGCATGAACAGACAAGGAAAGGCAAATTAACGTAAGTGTCGGCAGAAGTACCTCCGTCACGCTGAAATCAAGTTCGATGGAAATAGAGCAACAGATTGTAGAAGTGAACCTGATTTGCTGTGCACATCTTGACAGGATTTTACAGTGAATTCATATAAATAGAAATGTATTTTGACACGCACAGGAAGTTTGCACACATGGGTGGATGCACTTGTTAGGCTGTGAGAAAGATTCGACGTTGAAATAGTGTCTTTATTTGTCATGCTCAGTCATCAGTAACTTCAAGGAAATGGAATGAAAACTCCATCTGAAGGCAGTCGCTGATTTCAAAGGTCACTACTGAGAATGAATACTTTCGAATATTATCACAGGTCCTCTTTTTTCCCAAGTTTTGCATAGTCACTTCAACAATACTTGGACCAATTATTAGTATTAGAGAAGGAAATTCACCGTAACATACTATAAAAATTCAGCTTGACCGAACTTGGCTGGCTGGACACCATCTAAACAACAACTGAAATATTTATAGCTATGTTTGTCTACTGATCTAGTGTTTGTTCATTGGGCTTAAGGTCGGCGGTTCAAATCCCGCTCTTGACATAAGCATCATTGGTTGGCCCACAGGTTGGCGGTGTGATTTCAGCTCCCACAGATGAATGCCGTCACTGTGTCCTTGGGCAAGACACTTAACCCACCTTGCCCCCAGTGTCTGTGTGCACTAGTGTATGAATGTGTGTGTGAATGGGTGTTTCCTTGATGTAAAATGTGCTGAGTGCCTTGAAGGTGGAAAAGTGTTATATAAATATGTGACCATTTACCATTTACACAATTGACTTGTATGTGTACTTCACCACTAATGCCTATGTTAGTAGCAAATAAGCAGGTATGGTACAGTGCCTAGGACCCAGAATACACTTATAGTCCCAAACCTTCTTAAAAAACAATAATCGCTTAATATCAGAATCATTAGAGTGATTGCTACACCAAGAATTACACGCATTTACATATACAATATCGTTTATGTGAATTCGGAAAATTATGCCTCCCATTAGTGTGTCATTTGGTGGAATAAACAACTCAGAGCAAATCTGGAGAATCATTTGGCCCACGGCACTGCACTGAAACTTTATATGGCTTAAATACTAGCATATATTCATCTATGTTTCATTTTTTCTCATACACACTTTCACAGCCTTTTTATGGAATCTCTCCCAATCAATTTAAGTTTCCATATTAACTTGCAATGGACCATATATGTTTAAAGTAAATGTTAGGCATGTAGGAATATGCAAATCTAAGAAAAAGATTCCAATATTCACTAAAAATACCCTTCCAAAGGATTAAGATTTAGGAAAAAGTGTTTTTATTAGAGTAATATAGTCATGTTGTCTATGTAGTTCCCTCTGCTTTCTTGGGAAACTGTTGGAACAAAACAACACAAAGGATTTTATCTTGCAAGAAACTATTACATGTATTTTCAACATACATTTAAACATGGCTTCATACACAGATGAAACAGCACAGGTATGTTCCCTTTGCTCATTTAGCTGTTGGACTTTATCCTGGTTGTATCTGGGTGCCAGCGGTGCAGAGGTACAGGTCCAGTTTTAACAAGGCTGAGGATAACATCTCATAATCTGTGATGTGCTCCAGCCGTTTTCAAGGTAGCACTTTTTATCCAATCACACGCAGGATCTCTAGCACACTGAAGGTTGACCTTGGCTGTTCTGCAGGAATATGAACACACTTGTAATGAAAAACTACTTTTGATTACATACAGTGTACAAGGCATTGCTATATAATGCACTTGTTGGTCTTGCAGTATTGGACACACTTCATTTCTGACAGTATTGTAAGGTTTCAGTGTTTTAGTGCTATATACCACAAATACGGTTTAACACATTGCATATTTTGAATCTAGATCATTTGAATTTTCTTTGTACTTAACCATAAAAGTGTGTTTAAAGCTGCAGCATGTAACTTTTCTGGCAGAAAGTGCGTCACTCTTTTGTTTCAATTCACCTTATTCCGGAAGTTGCCGTGGGTGCCGCCGTCGTCTTTCGGATTGTATTATTTTGCATGGGGCTGCCGATCTTGACAATAAATAAGTTCTATACTGACTACAGAGCTGCTTTGAAGCTTCCCAGAGAATCGGTGCAGTGTTGACTTGTTGCTGTACATAAACATTGAGCATTTGACACAAATCAAGCTATTTTATACCATATTTTAGCGGCAAAACTTTTCCCAAGTTCTCCATGGAAAGGAACGGGATTCCCACTTAACTGGAAGTGCCACCACAAAGGAAATGCGGTTTAGTCGCATTTACGGGAAAAGTGGGCGGGGTGGAATAAGGTCAATAGAGATGTTGCTTTGCCTGCAGTGTTCCAATCAAACTTACTTACCTCAGTGGAGACCTGCACTATTAAGCCAAGTTGCAGGTCAGATCAGTGGAGGTGTGAACCTTGTTCAAAGTAAGTATATATCTCCTTTTTTTTTTTTTTTAGGTATTTTTAGCAATAAAAACTAATGAATAAAATGCTAGATAGATTTAACATCATACCATGGAACATTTAAAGCAAACAGATGACCGCACACCAGAAAAGTTTCACAGTATCTTGAAGTGTGTACATGTTTCATTTATTTTTGGGAATATGGACAAACAGAAAAGTAGTTTGGCACAGGTAGGATCAGCTTGGTATGGTGAGGTGCAGTAAACAATTAGTCTAATCTGTGTGTGCAAAGCTTGCCTAATATTAGTCTCATTTGTTATAGTTTGGGTCAACTTCACAAGGACAAAACTTTAGGCTCTGGTATTCTGAGAAAACAATAATACCCATTAAGTCTTGGATAATCATTGTGGATAAAACATAAAAAACCTTAGTTGCAAACCTCAAGGCTTTTTTTGACTGGAGTAATAACTCAAGGTGAATAAAATAATTACCGCAACTCGAGTTGTCCAAACCTAATTACTTGAAATTGAACTATTGCACTTTAAGCTGTTACAAATCACTTACAAAGCTCTTCAAATGGGACAGTACAATCACCGTTAGCTTGTGTGTGGCCCGCAGCTTTGGATAAAACTGTCACGATCAATGCATGTAGTGCTAACCAGAGCTATATTTGTCCTAGTGTAATGTAATGTAAGATTTAGAGCCAGATTTTTAGTGTCTGACAGTAAAATACGTCACAGTGCCTTATCTCCAGGTAAGTTTGTGTGTAAGGTGTGTGAGAGTAACGCATTTAACTGCACTGTAAACTGGAACTATAGATGTAAACAGTCCCCTCTTGTTTTACACTTGAAACAGGAGCTAATTGACCTTGTTTGAAACTTTTTCAAATCTTATCAGAGGCTGCAGGCTTTGACTAATGGTTGTCATTAGTTTTGCAATTAGAGATTGTTCATCCTTTTCCGTGGCACAGTTTTCACGGTGTTTGTAATAGTAGTAAAATTGATAAACAATAAGGCCAATACGGCAAATGGAAAGTAACAAGTGAATTCTAACCTGAGGGTGAGGTATCCGATCTGTATTTGTACTATTTTGCTGAATTAAATGTTGTATAATTTTCAGATTTTCACTTGTAAGGTCTCAAAATAACATTGTTTTGAAAGCATGTACCCAGTGTTGTTTTGGTCACTGAATTCCATTAAATCCGGTGTCCAGCAAGTGTGGTCATATCCACCTGTCTTCACCTGTGCCATGTTGTAGCTAAAAATACCAGTGTAAAAACAAAACAGAATGCCCAATTTTTTGTCTCATTTTTTAGTTTGTAACTGAACCCTGAATTAAAATTTTTCTTTAGGTTATTGCAAGTAGATTTTTTAACCTTCGGGACTGGCACTGAGTCTTTTAGATTCTTCCTCCCTGCAGTGGCGGTAGTCATTAACAGAACTAACAGAATAAAACCATCTAACCACCAACCGAGCACTACTATTATTTTTGTATAGCCATAGAGTTCAATATGGGTCCTTTTCCTGGGCAGGCATGAAATATGATACTGTAGAGCCAGTCCGTAGGTACAAAGAAAATGATTTATGGTGGTGTGTAGAAATAGGGTTTACGTCATGAAACAGAGGCTAATTCACTTTTATTTGTGATCCTTGTCTGCAGAAGCGATGCTCTTATAATACTGTATTGGTGTGCGAGGCCTGGCTTGTACAAGTGCATGTAGTCAGTCATGGGTAAGGGCCTACAGGCTTTTCACTGAGTGCTATTAGACGCGGAGATTGCAGCAGTAGCTCACGGGGCTCAATACAATTCAATGCATCATTTTTATCAAGTGCGTGGCTTAAACACGTAATGTAAATCACAGTGAGCTTTAATCCCCATTATTGGATCTCGCTCTGGGTCAGTTTCTATTCAATATATGCAACTCAGCACTTCTGAGCATTCATTTCAAACCACGCATTGATCTCTGCATGTGCAATCAGATGGAATGCAAGGCCGTGATGATTGCTGGTTTCCTAATTTGTAAAAACACTTGTATTACTTTCATAGGCCATAGATCGCTGTCAAATTGTTTATGTAAAATTGGAGTCGCTGATGATTACAAATCCGGCAGTGTTGATATTGGCTTCTTTCTGAATCACTGTGAACTTCTTTAATATAACTATGTATTTTCCATACTACTGACCTTCAACACAAGAATACAGCTATGAAAATGGACCAAGACACAATGCTGCCACTAAATGTTTGACACTCTTTGTAAGTTGGCATTGATTAACACTAAGCCAAACTCTGGGAAAAGGTTGTCTGGGATCCAAAATGCACACTTCTCCAATACTTTACAAAGATGTCAGTCTGGTCAATGATGAATCTCCCTGTTTTTAGATGGCCGTGATTGACAGGTGGATTAGCAAATCAGAGGCACGCATGATCTGTCCATATCAAAACAAATATGGCTGCTTACAAGAAAAAAAAGTATTACAAGGGACTGAAACACGTTATGGATTTCTGCAAAATCAATGAGAGTAGCACAAAACTCTGTTAGGTGAGAGAAATTTAATTCAAAATGATGGGTGACCAATGAGCTCCTTTGTTTCACCTGCATCGCTGAAATAAACAAAGTGGATTGCATGACTGTGTATAAGCCTAATTCGAGGCACAGCAGAAGGAGTGACCAGACTGATAACCTGCTTGCCAGGCGAGGGAAAAGTGATTTATTGCGGTGATTTAAGTATGGTATAAATACATCACGAGCATTGGAGGGCAGACTTGCCAACGAACTTTGCAAATGTTTTTTTTATTTTTTTTCCTGACTGAGCTTCCACCATCCTCAGTGTATAAGAGCCATGCCCTCCAGTCGAACATTTACCAAAACAGACTAGGTAATTCACTTTTTATGTGTGTGCAAATAATTGGTGGGACAATATATTATGAATTACGCACATTTCTAAACCTGTTAACTCCCACACATTCTACGTCAAATAAGCTTTTAGAATTTTTATACATACTGTAAAAGGCAGTGTTCTTTTAGATGACTATTCACATCACCTCAAACATACCTGTGCCGTAGCCTTGAAATATATGAGAATTTAAAACCTAGCAGCACTGTCCCAATCACCTGACATTAAATAAAAGAATAACCTTGGGTTCAGATTATATTTTTCAAAAACAGTTTCAACATACAATTATACCACATAAAATTTCAAAAGCTGTTTTCAATTTTAGTTACTAAGTTACCGTGCCGAGAATGTAATATAATTTTGGTGACAGAATGGGAGCTAGTTATTAATATTGCGAAAAATAGCAGCTAGTAACGCATGACACTTTATAATTTATGGTTTGGTTCCTCATTTCATTTCTTCCATTTCAAAACACCGACTTCTTCTAAACTTAACAATGGGACTATTTCTGCAAAACTTGTTTATCTTAATATCGAAATAACACAACAAATAATACACAATGTTGCCCTATTTTCCAATACAAAAAGAAAATGACACCCGGCTGCTGTTTATTGTGCTAATAACAACGCTATCACCAGCTCATATCTCATATCTGCATGGCCTCACAAAATGAATATGTTTGGTAATATATGAGTTTTCCTATTCATAACAACAGTGCATGAACCACAAACGAATACAGTTTATCTAATTAAGACAAAATTAAACCAGGCCAAAATGTTCCCAAACTTTGGCAAATGGGACGAAGCTATTAGCTGTACTTATTAAGGACTTAACGAAGTAGATTGACAGTGGGCGGATCGAAGTGAAGAAGGACTTTGAATAGAGGGCATTGATTGTTTAAAAATACATGAAGTGTCTGGGGCTGGAATCCACATAGACGTTTGTGTGTGTGTGTGTGTGTGTGTGTGCTAAAACAGACATAATGTAAGTTGAGTGGAATACATAGTCAGACAGGCAATAAGCAATTTAGTGTACTTATCTGGTATTTTTAGATGTAAAAATAAATGGCGGGTAGTTCATGGTGTACTAAAGAGCTTTGTTTGAGTTGATGTGAGGAGAAAGGGAGGCAGATGAAAAAGTATGGTGTCTGGATTCTAACTTTGAGAGAATAGAGTCTTTGGGGAGAGCTGTCTGGTCGGAAGATGTATTTGTTATTATTATTTAACACAAGGGCTATTCTTGAGATGTCCGTTTCTGTAAACAAAGATTCACATAGCCCTAAGTAAGTAAAAGGTGTACTAAGCAACTTTTCTGGTGATGGGTCCTCCACCTGCTTGTCTCTATGGAAATGTTATTGCTTAGAAAAGACTGTTCCCCAGTATGGCAATCAACTTATTTTTCTCCTTGGAGATAACCTGGTGGAGTCACCAGGCCAAGTTACAGCTTAGATCTGTGGAGAAGGGAGCCCGCTGATGACAAGAATGGATGTTTTTCAAGGTATTTTTAAACAATAAAAACACCTCAACTTTAATAAATGAAAGATAGATGAGTTTAATGACATACTGTGGGACATATCAGGCAAAGCAATAACGTCTCCATGGAGAAGAGCAGGTGGTCGACCCTCCACAAGAAAAAACAGCTTGGTGTACCTTTACTGCAGTGTCTTGTCAGATTTTATCTCAACATAAAATACAATCTGTTGAAATCATAGGCTGTATATACAAATAACATAGCTAACCTGCTAGCCGCTGTGTTCCAAATAGGAAGTGAGCGTGGGCACGCTTCCGGCTCTATTGACTCTGGCTCCAGTTCACTTTGTATTGATAAACTGTCACCCCTCTCTCTCCGTAACTACTGCTGTCAGGCTCGTCATTTTGGTTTTAAAATGTTTTTATTAACTCACTCTACATGATCCTCATAGTTTTATTGGCCTATTGTGTCCGTAAATCGCTGAAGTCACTCCTGCTAGCATTAGCTGCAGGTTTGACTGACAGCATTGCTAAGCGCCTGTTGCCTGCTAAACCAGTGGTGCGGATGAGACCTGTGGATTGGCTCTTTGAAACTCAGCTCCAAATTCGCACCTATAACTGCTAACCTCGATGAGCTTCATTTGAATGGAGCCGAAGGCTATGAGTGACGTCACAGTCCTGTAGTCCACTTCGTTATACAGTCTATGGTTGAAATTTAACTGCCTGTTGATGCAATTCCACTGACTCCAAAAATATTCATTACATTGCTTCTGACTATAGTGATCAGACAGAGAGAAGTACAGTCTGTGGGCTTAGTAAGATTTCCGGCGCCTGAGGCTTAAATGAAGACACAGCTTTGGGGCAGTGTTTACTATTTAAATGCATTATTAGCACATTTGCTTTCTTTAGGGAATAAATACAAAAAAGCTTTGTGCAAAAAGCTGAGAGAGAGCGATCCGAACACGATAGTTAACTCTCTGTAATGGGGCTTTAAAGGAGCATTTTATGCACAGGCAGCACAGTAACAAGCTACATGTTAATTAGGAAGCTGCTCCTCAGACTGCAGCGAAAGTGGTGCACAATCTGGGATCATTCACTTTGTATAGTCCATATAAAAGTGTGCATATTAAGACTGGGTTCATCTTTTCAAACTGAGAGAGTCTTGTAAAGCAGCCAACAGCACGGAGGTTGTTTGGGGTTAGTGAACAACATCTTGTAACCGTTTAACCTTTTAGAACTGTGAGAGAAGTAATTACAGTTTGAAAAAAATATATATACTGATTTCTCTCTTCTGCTAATTTGAGCTGCACGTGGTCCATGGGGGCAACTATGGGCCTTGGGCAGGGTTCAGTCAATCTCCTTGGAAGGATTGGAACCTTATTTGGTTAATTAACAGATTAATTAATCACTCTGTTCGCATTGTAGAATTATAGTTTATTTACTATTCTCAAGGCCCATATTACGCTATTTTCTTATCTATGTTATAATGTTGTTTCCTTATCACAAACATACCTGGAGTTGTGTTTTGTTTCATTCAAAAATATTTAACACACAAACCCTGCATATTTAGGCTGAGTTCTTTTCTCAAACAGAAAATACTCTTTTCCACCTTGTGATGTCATGTGGTAATACAGGAAGTGCTCCACTGTTTTTTTAAACTCCATACACCTTCACTAGAATCATTTGAATTATTTCAGCCCTGGAATTGCCAATCTCTACAGAACGTAAGGTAGAAGGTAGCTGTTAACTTGAAAACTTCATGACGTCACAAGGTGGAATAGAGCATTTTGAGCTTTGGACATGTAGACAGACTAATATTAAATGGTTACTCAAACATGTGTGAATGAAACAAAACACAACTCCAGGTATGTTTTTGAGGAGGAAACAACAGTATAACATGGCTTAAAACTCACAAGAGTTAGTTTTGTGTAATACAGGACCTTTCAGTAAAACTTTACTTAAAATTTTACAATGAATATGTTTACATTTACTACACTACTTCTAAGAGCAGCTGTCTGTCATTTCTACATCACTATGAATTAGAAAAAAAGTCATTGACCAAAATCAGCACAATTCTTTGTCGAGATCCTTACAAATGACTCTTTATACTGCTCAAGATCTGCACGAAATACAAGGTGCATTATATACCTTTTCTGATTGCCCGTAACCTACTTGTCTCCATGGAGATGTTTATACTTTGCCTGGAATGTTCCACAATATGACATTAAACTCCTGTACTTTAAGACAATTCAACTGCAAGCATTTGTCTGTGGGGTCATTGGCTGAGAAAAGCCTTTATTTCTTGCCTCAAGGACAGTGATTGAAACACTATCCACAAACACACCCCATGCTGATCCACCTTCACTAACACCTACCACTGTGACGCTCTTAAAATAGCACTGTTAGACTTTAGTGTAGTGGGCAGCCGTGTGTGTCCAATCAGCCTGTTTACGTGTGGATGTGTCCTTCATTACCCCAATAGAGGATGACATTAGTCCCTGATCATTAATTGTAATTCTCGACACTGTGACTTTAATTTCTCCATGCCTCTTGCTCTCCGCCGCGTCTCCATCTGTGTGCTGTCCCTGCCAACAGTACGATCGGCTTGTGTGTACGTACATGCTCCTCTGATCTGCCACAACTCATCCAGGCCTGTGAACTCGTAACAAGGCGCAGCATGCTTTGGCTGGTCAAAACGGAGCGGGGTCCCAAGAAGATGAAAACAAATTCAAAACACAAAAGCGGCTTGGGCTTTTGATGTTGAAACTTAAACTTAAAAAGTGCACTACATGACCTGAAGTTTAGAGACCGGTGCTTGCGCTGCTGGCTTTGGACAACCACCTAGATCAAGAGTTAAAATTAGGAATGGGTTATCTGTGATATTGGTATTGGTCCAATATTGAACATTTTTGGCACTGATATTTTTTCTGCATTACCCCAGTCTGTCTGTGCCCATGTGTCATTCTAAGTTTGTCCTTTGCATTTTGAGCTAACAAATGAGTAAATATAGCTGTATGTACCGTACACACAAAAACGCCACAAAATATTTTATTATTTCAAAGATAAATACATTTTTTACAAAAGCAAAAACTTCATTTTAATTTAGCATAAATCTGTAATCCAGTCTATGGATTTTAAAAGGTTAATATTGGTATCAGGAAGACAAAAAAAAAAAATCTGATTTAGTTATCAGCTGAAAAATCCATATCAGACCATCCCAAGTCAAAATAGTAACAGACAAATTTCAGTTTTTCAGTACTGGCAGATGTAACTTCATTGGGTGAGATTTTTAAGTGTTAAAATTTTCTTCTCAAGGTGAAAAGAAAAATCTGTTGGCAATAAACAATATGAGTTTTCCCAATACGAGATTATGTGTACACCATTTTCATGATCTATTTAAAAATGCAACAGGCAGGATTTATTGGCCAACAAAATCTCGCCACCTCCAGAGTATGCATTGTCACAGTTAAAAACACAATTACCAAAAATAAACAAGCTGTATTTGCTTCTTGAAAACAAACCAAACAAAAGCCTAGGAACAAATACTGTGTATACAAAAGTTACAGTATATTTTATCCTCTTTCTAGCCTCACAGATAAGAATGACATGGAGAGAAGAGGGAGGAGAGACATTCAGCATATTGATCCAGAACGAGCTGCAGCCTATTCCTGGAACTGTTTCTCAAAATGTGGCACTTATAACTGGCTTACGCAGGGCTACTTGTTACTTTTGACTATATTCATTTTCATCACTGTTGGTCTGACCTTTGTTTAAAACTACAATTTTGAATCTAATCTGAATTTCTTTGTATTTTAGCCCATGGTTTAGACCTAACCTAGATTTGGTTTAGTCCTGTTACAGGTCTGGTTTAGATCAGTCGGTTCTTGGAAAACCAGATATTTTATTTGGTAGAACTTGGTGCGAAAAGTTAGTCAACCACTGCCCTAAACTATTACAAAGCCTCTGTATATTTTGAAAAATTATGACGAGGAATTTTGTTTTTTTACCATTATTATCATTACCAATATTACTTTTCACAATGTATTAAAGGGGCACCTAAAATAGCACATGCATTTCTAATTAAAACTATACAGCTGTTTATTTATCATTTATACTTAATACACATTTCATCTCCACTAGTTTGACATAATTATCTCAAAACAGCACCAGATATGTTTCCAAACCCGCGGTGCCCTCCTCCAAACTGTGTGTCTAAGTGTTATCCCATCAGTGGTATCCTTAGGCTGGTTTACATTTGCATAATGAAGTCAATAACAGCAGCCTCCCTGGAGCGTGCATGGCAACATTATTACTAATTTAATAAGAAGCTTGGGTGCGTGCATGGAGACACCAAACCAAGATGGATGGGGGGATCAAAAGGTAGCCAAAGTGTGATATAAGAACAGACAAGGCAGGAATGGTATATGGTGGTAAACAAGGGGTAAAGGTGATTGGAGGACATGAAGTTTAAAGACAGAACTTTTGTGCGCGCGTGTATGTGAGTGCGTGTGTGTGAAATGAAAAGTGAAGAAGTGGTGCAGAAGGTGTGATACCATGGCGACACAAAATGCATGGCTGATGAGAGATGTTCACTTGTGTTTTAATCACAGCTTCCTCAGTGTCCTCTTGTTGCAGCCCTGCAGACATACACGAGCTAGCAAATGTAAATGGATATCTATGGTTTCAGATATATCTATGCTACGCACTCTATGGAAATGTTCAAATGTTAAATGTAGTGTACAGAGAAAAAAAGTTTAATGGGTTTTCTGGTATCAGCTATGCATGGGTCTGTGATAGGAGAGTGCTGATATGCTATTTAGATAGTGAATGTGCATGTGTCCAAAAAGTACAAAAAGTACTATATCTTTTCTGATGGGGGGGTCCACCATCTACTTCTCTCCATAGGTGTTATTGGTTTGCTTGGAATGTTCCACATCATGGCATTAAGTCTTGCATTTGCAATTACAGGTGTTTCTAATGCTAAAACATTACCTCGAAAACACGGATTCTTACCGTCTGTACCTCTACACAGACCTGATCTATAACTATGGAAACATTTCTTGTCTAATGCCATACTATGGAAATTTCCTGACAAAGCAATAATACTGCATCTCCATGAAGACAGGCAGATGACAGACCATCTACCCAAAAAGTTGCATAATGGTCCTTTAAAATAGCCACCATAGAGTCCATCCATTTCTGATACAAATTCTCAATTTATGGTATTGTGGATTATTTATGAATGCCTCTCCCCACTCTTTACCCCAGTTTCACTCTGCTTACTCTGCTTCTGTCTAATCAAGCCTATACGTGCCGCAGACATCAAAACGTTTCCCTAAAACACATATTAATAAAGTAAATAAACGTACAGTTAGGCTATATGTGAGAAAATCCTTGTTTTTTACTTGGACCATATCCCTTACAAAGACATATTGCTTGCTCAGAATAGGGCTTTTAGTTGATTCCAACCTGATCTTGTGAAGTCTGCAGGTGATAAAGCCCGCTGCAGTCAGCTTTGACCCTACGCGCCCCTTTCCTTCTAATGGATATCTTATATAGCCATATACAGCTCAGCACAAACTCTGTCTGTTCTTAAGGTTACCACCGGCTAATTACCTAATTGTACCAAAGAGCAGTCAACGTACATTTTACTCCCCAATGCACAATAGACACAAGGGAAAACATGTTTCAAAGTTAGAAATAAGAGGGACCTGTTTTTGTTGTGACTGATTTGAAATTTAAATCACCCTAAATGCAGCTACACAGCTTGCGACCATGAAAAATATGGTAATAATTTAGTAAGGTTCGCTGACACTCATTAATAATAAAGGACGCACTTACCCAGAGGAGAGCTTTCATGATTTTTAAAGGTGCTTGTTGATCTCTGAATAATATGTCCTAAGATGTTTTTCAAAGAGATAGATCACAATGAAAATAATTGTATGAACACAGCACTAGTTCAACTACGAAGATGCATTTCCAACTAATACCACTCATCTCCTGGCTGTCAAAGTTTGGGTCATCCACAACTTGCTACACTTGTTTTTCCAAATCCCTAAATGTAATCCCTGCACGTATTTTGAGATTAAAGGACCAGGAATAGTGATGCATGTGCAAATGATAGAACGATGTCAACTTTCAGTTTCAAAACAAATGGCAAAGTGGATCTCACCTATGTTGTAAAATACAGTTAATTAACATGGTTTGAATACTGAACTGAAAGTGGCAGGTGGTATGGTATGCCAGGTACCCATCTCGAGATCTTGAGCCAAGATTTTGATCAGGAATACCAATATGGAGGATTTGCCTTTTTGCATGTTTTGGGCTGATGAGGGGAAACAGGAGTACTGAGGAAACCCACTCAGACATCAGGAGAACATGCAAACTCCACATAGATAGGACAACCTTACCTTTTTGCTACGAGGTACGGTCCAGACACCATGCCGCCAATGCAGCCATTCTTTTTGTATTCCAATTTTAAAGGTGACCTATGTACCTTTTCCAGTGGAGGATCTGCCACCTGCTTGCTCCATGGAGATGTCCTTGATTTGCCCAGAATGTTCTACAGAATGGCCTTAAACGCATCTTATTCAATTACTTGGGATTATTGTTATAAAAATACCTTGACAAAAAAAACAATGAGTTGCCTCACCTCTCCACAGATCTAACCAGAAACTTGACCTGGGGGTGTTACCTGCTTGTCTTCATAGATATAGACAGGTTTAATGACATACTGTCATTAAACCTCCAGGCAAAACAATAACATCTTCATGGAGATAAGCAGGTGGCAGAACCTCAAGGCAAGGCAAGGCAAGTTTACTTGTATAGCACAATCCGTACACAAAGTAATTCAAAGTGCTTTACAGAATAAGAAAGACATTAAAACACTGATTCTCCATGTTTAGTCCTGACTCTGGGCACCAGCAGGAGGCTGGTCCCTGAGGTCCTCAGAGTGCGAGATGGTTCATATGGCACTAACATGTGGGAGATGTACCTCCTCTAAAGTTCCATAGTGCACCATAAAAGTAAAATGATCTAATGTTATGCTGTACAAGAATATGTGACAGAGGAATAATGCTTGAGAGTCTCTGCGTTGGTAACATAAAATAAAGTTTGTTTGTGGAGATGAGGGAGTTGCGCAGCGGTCCATGGAGTGGAGAGTTGTCCTGGTCATAGCCCCACACAACAGAATGCTCCAACAGCCACAGGTGCATGCTGGGTTTCTCCATCGGCCAAGGCACTGTCTCCAGAGTCACTGCTCCTCACAGATGCTCTGAACTAAGGCCAGCACCGTGAGCAAACAAGCAAATCTCTCCTTGTACTTGTCCTTCACTTTTTCACTTCCAAATGGGCAGTCTGCAGCAGTCGATTATGTTTAATATCAAGTGAAAGGAGGCTTATTTCAGATCATTTTTATTTCCCAGGCAACAGCACTGTGTCTTGCCCGATACAGAGAGACATGAGCGTTGTTCTTGTTCATTGCGTTTAGTTTCATCAGAATTACTTTGGATGGCTGATTTCATCACAGCATTTCTCATGGGTGCGAGCTGCGAGCGTGCGTCGTGCACTGATCTAACAGAAATAAATGAAATGACAGATAAATAACTAAAAGCCAAACCAACCAAACGAGGCTAAACATAAACATTTATTAGGTGCGGCAATGAAGCCATGTAAATACGGTTAAGGCAACAGAGGTGCTGTTACTATGAAGGAAGCTCTATGGGATTGTGCTGCCAGGCATAACATGTGACCACCTTCCTCTTCTCGGTAGTGGTAATTTTATGCACTGGCTGATGTAGCCCCGTGGGCAACAAATACCAATCATCTATGCATTTTCACACCTATACCAAAGCAAGCATTATTGTTCATTTGAATGGACACACTGGTCTGTCTCTCTGTGTGCTGTCTGTTTCCTTTTATGTGGTTAATGTGTGAGTATATGCTCTGCATTGCTCTGAACAAATAAAAATCTCTTCAAATGTGAAGTAGTAAGACTTAACACATTTTCAAACAGAAAAGTTTTGTCTTCCACCCACATTCTTCATTGGGATTTGAACTGTTCTCATAACTCATAACCTCAAGCACTTTCTTTTGACCTTTGCAGCCAGAACCGGCCAGGCTGAAATGCTAATGTTGCTAACGGCAAGAAATTATTTAACACCTTAGTCCTTAGTGGAAAGTACAGTCATATTTGAAGGAGAAGGTTTTTCAATTTTTTGCTCAGCCCAATTTAGAAAATCTTGGTATAATATTGTAAAATAAATGAAAGCTTACCACCTTACAATAAAGAAAAAAAAAAAGTCCATTGTCGCGTAGTAAAATATTGTAGTATAAATTTGACCACTGCTGCCTATTCCCATTCTCTAAGATAAGGCAGATGATAATAGAATGGTCTAGTAGCAAGTGTCTAATTAGGAACAAAAGAGCACATGACCAGGCAGATGTCTTGTGAACTAAAATCCACTGCACCTTTATTTTTGGAGTGGAAATCTGTGCAGAAGTGAGTACACTGACACCAAAAAGGTGGCTGTGATGGGAGGGTGTTGCTAACAGCTGACACCTGTTGTTGTAGTCCTATTATGTGAGACAGATGGACTTTTTACCTGTTGTATGAGATGAAAGGCAGAAGTAAAATTTCAAACTGTGTTGTAATTTTTACAACATCATAATTCACTAATAACCTTGAATTGGTCTTTAAAAACAGTGGAGCGTAGCCTAATTTTGATTACACCATTGGAATGATGCTTCTGTATGTCAAGAGTTATGTTTGACAGCAAATGATGGGTTGTGTAATCATTATGCTTCCAAATGTGCTTTAGTTTTGTATTAAATTGTAAAACTCTTATGGTAAAATGAATAAAAGAACTTAGGATTTGTTTCCCCATATTTAAAATGGCTGATGAAAAGCTGTTGAAAGAACCTTTTTTAACACACAAAAAATTAAAAATATCACAACTATCTTGAAGGTTACTCTTACAAATCAATTGAAGATGTGTTAGCTCAAGATTACCTTTGCATAAATCACGCCTGACTTTGTGTTTCATTTGCATAAGGTCAACTGTACCAATCAAGTAATGATTGGATGTTGAAGTATTTAAACTGGCACCGGGTCTCTAGAGCTTTCTTGGACTTTTGCATTGGTATGTGTGTAAGTGGTGTGTCGGACTGCCCTACATAAAGCAGACCAGCCCTGCGTTAACACCAGCTGCTGTGTCTACCTCTAATTATAGCCACGGCAGCGGGCTCCCAGGGCACGGCTGGGGGTCAGGTTACTCCTTCCTTCCAGCTTGCACACGGTTTGAAAGTGGCTCTTTGGAAAGAACTTATGACCAAACGTTAAAAAACTCACATGGGGGTGAAGCGACAATTCAATTATTTACTTTTTACGGTGGCGACAAGGCTTGGGTGAAGCTCATGGGAGCCTTTCAAATCTCCAGCTGGTAGCGTTGGATGGATATTGAAGCTTACACAAATGTAGTGAAGTGATACAAAGGGCGCCGGGGCTGACAACAGTTAACCGTAATAGGCTCTCGGAGGAGCAAACATTGGACATACGTCAAGAGCCCTAGACCCTTGCGTTAGTCTTTATAACATGATTAATTCGCTGTGATGCGCGGTAGACACGGTTGTCCTTTTTCTCCTTCTGACTGGCCTCACCTCTGTTCGGCTCTCACAACCTCGTCTTAATTTAAGCCATCCCCTTAGTTTGTCCTGCCTCTTCAGTTTTATCTTAGCCCTCATTGGGGGCAGGGTTAGAGGGATCAGGTCAGCCCCCTTTTGGCCGCTGTACCGTATGTCTCTTGCTGTCAGTCTGGCTGCCTTTGGACTGTAACTTTCAGCAACAAAAGTTAAAGAAGATTTTTTATTTATTGGATACAAGTTGAAACCCAGGGGAGTAGTCATAAAAATACATGGATTAGTGGTCTATTTTTCCTCCTGTGAAGACTATTTTTAGACTTGGTGTGAACTACAGCAAGGCACAGGGACTTTTTTTGTTGCTGGATTTGAGTTTTGCTTCACTCAAGATTTTCTTCCTTCAAATCTCTTTGCACATAAAAGTGTCAAAGTTAAACACAGGTTTCTACGGTAACAAAGCTTTTCAGCAGTAAAGGGCTGAAGGTTGTGAAAGCTCGGAGCAAACTCAGAGGTCAAGGTACAGTAACATTTCTCATTTTGATTCTCTTTGATTCCCTGAGGTTTTTCATTTTTAGATTTCTGAGTCATTGTCATATTTATTTATGCTTCTATAATTGTTACGTTTGAGCTTAGAGAAGACAGTGTCGCTATGTGGTTAAGTGTTTTGTTGTGTCATGCTAAGAGAAAGGCAATTGGAAAGGAAAAAGCATGTATTATTATTTTTAAATGTATTACTTTTACCATAACCTAAGGCTATAACCAAAAAGTTAAAAAAAAGAAACTGTTTTAAAAACTCTGTGTTTATTTCTGTTCCTGCATAGCATACATAATCTAAAACTTGCATAAAGCTATAGTGGCAGCAGAGTTCAAACTGTAAACTACTTCTGTAGTTATTTAATAGGGCTGCCATGTACTTCTCATATCCTATTGAAATGCTTGGGTAATTTTGTTAGCTAGCTAGCTTACACAGTGTTTATGTAATATGATATGAGAGCTTGTCTTCATTGGTTTCTACTAACAATTGTGACTCGTCAAATGTTTTCTAGGATTTCAAATAAACATCAAAACCACATTCAAAAACCTAGCACATTTTCTATAATTCTAATGTAACTCTACACAATAATATGTTTAGCCTAATTGTCATTCCTGTACTAAAAGCTGCGTTTAATGACTCACTTTAGCTTCCCCGTGCTGTTGTCGCCTTTCATTTGCCCTTCGGTGCAGTTAGCGGCCCGCAGCCCACATGGTTCTAATTCTGTTCATTCCTTGAGCGCAGAGGTGGAGGAGGAGGCAGGCGCAGTTGGTGTCCTTTTGTGCCGTGTGAAGTTCAGCACTTGAATCTAACAACAGGTGGGCAGGTCACTAGGTTTTCAAAACAGCACACAAACATAAGGTACATATGCAAACTTCATGAGTCATAGAATAGAGTAACTAATGCTGGATAGAGTTTGGAGAGTCTAAAACGCTCATTCAACCAAACCTTATTTATTGATACTGCATTGACATCATCCTGGGGGGTGCTGTATGTATGTCTATGAGGAATGACACAATGCACACATTAGCAAACATAGCCTGATAAGTTTTTAGATTAGCCTGTGATCACTACGGGCATTCATGGTCCTGTTTAGGTGTTCGATTTTTTTCACAAAAAAAGAGTGACTTAGTGAAAAAAACTGCTGGCTCATGCAGGCTAACAGTACAACATCAGCTCACCTGTTATAGTTCAGCTAAATCAGTACTTAATGGTCAGATTGTGTTAAAACAAAGCTCAGATTAAAGTCTAACTTTAGCAACAGAGCTTCAGACAGAGCATTGCCTCCAGTTAGCTTCACCCACCAAGAGAAAGGTGATGACATCAACTGCAAAGTATCACTAAATCAAATCTTATGAGTGGCAAAAATAAGATTTTCTTGTGCCCAAAATGACTCTGACTCCGGCACCTATAATAACATTTCTGGAGGTGAAGATAACTTTGTTTTGTATAGACTTTATGACCCCCAAGACCTACTGCAGTTATCCATAGAGATTTGTGGAACACCGGAACAAGCTCTTAAGATTGACATTGCCTTTTCTGGCCTGATTCAAAACAAGTATTTGGTGGTAACGTCCTCATTGTTTGGCGTAATTACAAAAATATAGACAATAATACAAATATTCATCAAAAATGTTTGTAATATATTGTCATGCCTTTTGCATGGAAGGAGATATTCCTTGCTCCTGGTGGCCAATGATGCCAGTAATACTGGCACTGGTCTGTCTCTCACTACATTGACAATAAGACTTGCTGGTCACTGGATTGTATTTTTCGGCCATTATCACACATTGTGCAAACACTTTCAGAATTTGGCTTAAACTTACCAGTGGTGAAGAGGATGGTTTTCCCCTCAGTGCGCCCGAGGACGTTTGAACTCTGTCATTGTAAAATGGTGACTGTTTTACCTGCTCTGGATCAATATGTCGGCTCAGCTCGCTTGTTGTCAGGCCTTCAGTAGATCAATGGTCAGGTTTTATATCACGCTCTTTCTTTCCCTCCACACACAACAATTCAGTACAATGATACTTACGCCAGCTCCGCCAAATCAATGGTGAGTTGTGTGCGCGCCAATACAAACACACAATAGTGCACTGAGTGGGTAGAATTATGTTAAATTGATTTTGTAGTTTGTTATCTGAATGCTACAACAGAAAGGTCAGCCTGAGACCTGCTCCTGAATCAAAACACGTCAATGCCGTTCGTTATATGACTCCAGACCCAAAGAAATATCTGCATTTCTCAAAGCTCTAGCTCTGTGATGGTGACGCAGCAGCTGTTGATGGCAATGAGATGAATCAAGAAAGGATGATATTCTGGTCCTTTGGTACTGACCAATCATATCCAGTTATCTGCTCTGATGGTTGGTTTGAATGATGCAGACATGCTGGCAGACTGAGCTGAAGTGTGTGCTAGTACTGTACCTGCATCCAAGGACATATAAACACATAAAAACATATACTTCCAGCTAGAAGTGTTCCTAAATATATTACAATTTTTTTTTTTTTCTTTTGAAGGTGCACTGTGTAACTTTTCTAATGGGGAGTCTGCTGATTGTCTCCGTGGACATGTCAATGAGTTGTCCCTATTCAAATAAACAATAAAAAATACTTCATTTGATTAATATTTGTCTCGAGACAAGCAGGTGACATCACCAATCCAAGTTACAGGTCTGATCTGAGGACAGGTGAGCTTAATGCCTTGCTGTGGAACATTTCCTGGCAAAGCAATAACATTTCCATGGAGACAAGCAAGTAGCAGACTCCCAGCAGAAAAGTTACATAGTGCATCTTTAAATAAATATGCACATGGTATTACCATATGCAATGGTAATAATGGTATTTCATGGCATGTCCATATAAAACCTCAGTCCATTTATCAGCATCATCTTGGCTGCATTAGTCTGTAATATATAATGTGTTGATTATAATGTGTCGGTCTAAATCACAGCTTGTTAGGAGTGTATTGTAAAGTGGGTTTGGGGCGTATTCCATTGGGGCTCATAAATAACAGTTCTGTCTATCATCATGTTGTGGCTATCACTTTGGAGATGTACACGTGGAAATAAATCTTCTTTTGCACTCTCATCGTGCATAATGAACACAAACAACCCAACACCGGCTATAATGACATTACTGCACCCCTTCACCGCAGCCATACAACAATGAGGAATTTCTTTAGAGAAGCCATTTGTCTTGTTGAATGGATTTTTCAAACTTTGATGGAATTTAATCTCCTCATCACCTGGGGTAATCTGGGTTTGCTCGTCTCCTCTCCGTCTTGTTGTTTTTTTTTTCTACACACAAACCTGAATTATTCACCGAGTGCATAAAGCGCTGTGTGTATTAATCAGAACAGTAGCTTACATGCGTGCAGTCATTTTTCAAGCCATATACACGCTCAAAGATGTGCCACTTTCATGCTGTTTTGGCAATTACTCTCTGTCAAGTAGAGATTCGAATCACATGCGTCGCATAGTGGGAGGCTCTCTCAATACAATCCAATATGGTGAACTAAATGGACTAGCATCTTATAGCGTGTCCATTTAATTCAGCATCTTAGCCTGCTGTGTTTGCATCAGTCTTTGCAATTAAAAGACCATACTCCCACGTAATCACTCTTGATGGTAATGTGTTTAACGGATAGATTTTAATATCTATTTTTTTTCACCTCATGGGTTTTTAAAAAGGTGAGGTCAGCAGTTCTGAGGCTGCACAAATCTTGCATGATCAGCAATAACAGTGCACACAGGGATCTATATCATTATGTCACTAATCAAAAGGGCACACGCTAGGAAAATGGTTACAAGGCACTGGCACTTAGAATAAAAAGGACATTTAAAGATCACTTTATTAGCTTAGAGTTGAAGTGGCTAAGTTGCTATACATCAGTTTTATGCTTTGAGGTGGTTTTGAACAAGGCAATTTGTTGTGTGCTGTAGTTTCCCATGATTCTTGATGGTATGGCTGTGCCTAAATGCAAAAATCAATGTTTTTTACACATGGCTTGGTCTGTAATTTTTATGTACTGTTTTCATTGTTACGGTGTCAACTTTAAACAGAACTGGAGCTGGCAACATGTGTGAAATGTCTTGCCCAGAGACACAATGACAGAAAATGCACTCACGTGAAAACAGCAAAAGCTTTTACTTCTTGTCTGTTGGTTGCTTCCACATTCATTTTGGATCAGCCTTTGGAATGTAGTATTTCAGTGTATCCTTCAAGTGTTTTGGACATAACTGGAATTTTAATTTTGGAGTTTGTTGCCTGTTTGATAAACTTTATTTAAAGTACTTTAATTTTTTGGCAGATTCATCTTAAGACACCATAGG
>KN469779.1:27345-46148 GCA_000787095.1 Periophthalmodon schlosseri
CAAGATTAAAATATAAGGAGCAACGGCACCTAATTTTTGGTTAAAAAAGACTAGGAACTATTAAAATACAGTGGGACAAAACTAATTAAAAGGATTAAACATCTAAAACAATGTGAACAGTGTAAACAACCAAAAGACTAAAACCAGAATGCACAAAAAATAATTACAAAAGGTAGAATATAATAAATCAAACAATTATGATGACAACGCAAGCCAGTCTATTTTGAAAGTTGCGACTGAGGTAAAGGCAACTCTGGACAAACAATCGGAAAAGTTGGATTCTCAAACTGAGCTCTTGAAAAAAGAGGCCAAATTGGAAGCCCACACTGTTAAGATCCAGGAGAACAAACAGAACATTGAAATGTTGCAGCAGAAAATGAGTAAGCTCCAAAGGGAAAACAAGAATCTCAGGGAAGCGGTCCCTGAACAAGCCCATTATAAACGGCTTTGGAACTTGAGGATAAACGGTCTGCCCGAAGAAGGAGGGTGAAGACAACAGAGAGCTTGTCATTGGCATCCCGGCCAGAGTAGTGCCCCTGTCTTTGGATCGGCTTTGTGAGACGGTGGATACGGTTCATCGACTTGGTAAAACGGGCAGTGCGGCAACTTCAAACAGCACTGTGGTCAATCATTATGCAGTTCATGTCGAGGACTGTCCAGGGCGACGTGTGGAAATGATCCAGAGATGCCCGGGTGTGTAAGGACATGCACATCCACTTTAAAGAAGATTTCTCCCGGGACGATAGAGCAGCACGTGCATAGCTGTGGCCACTTGTCCAGGACACAAAGAGGGCAGAGAGCAATCCTGAT
Organism: Periophthalmodon schlosseri; assembly: GCA_000787095.1. Lineage (NCBI taxonomy): Eukaryota > Metazoa > Chordata > Actinopteri > Gobiiformes > Gobiidae > Periophthalmodon > Periophthalmodon schlosseri. Next base: position 28,156 of record KN469779.1, read on the forward strand.
AAAACCAACATGTGGATCTGGACGTGGAACAGGTTCTTCTTTGTCTTGTTACTTGTTTGAGAAGCTTTTAATGCGTCATGTATGACGTCTTTTATTTTATTGAACGCTAGGGAGCATAAAAATAATGTAAAACGGAAAGCTAATTGTCTCATTTAGTAAGAAGTAAAAAGCTAATTTTGTCTGTTTACAGGAAACTCATGGAGGAGGATGTGAAATGTTGGATGCTACAGTGGGGTGATTCTGTTTATTTTAGCCATGGGACTCTGCTGGGGGTAATGATCCTGATTAATAGATTTCCAGGTAAAATTATCAACCAAATAAATGATTCTAATGGTCACTGGGTAATAATAATGCTGAATTGAATTATGTAAATGTTCTGGTTTGTGTTGATGGGTACAACGGCTAAAAACAAAGGTTTCATTGATGAGATGTGCAATGCATTTTCAAGTTCAAGTGGGAGGTGACTTTAACTTGGTACCTGATTTATGGCTTGATAGATTTAATTGTTGAATTAATGAATAGTGCTAACCTGATTGATTACTGGAGAGTTAAAAACCCTAAAACTTCTCCGTTTTCCTGGTTTAATGCATCTGGCCTCTGGTCAGAGTTCTAGAATTGATTTTTGGCTTATTTCTGCACCATGGATAAACTTTATAAGCAAATACAAAATATTAGTTTCTCCATTAACTGACCATTGTGCTATATCATCAAGACCATAACTTGATTCAGATTTGGAAATTCAACAATTCCTTTTTAAATAATTCTTATTTTTGTAAAAATGTTAAGCAACTAAATTTAGAAACTGATGCTTTGAAAATGGCTGCTGTAAGGAAATGGGAATGGCTGAAATACAAAGTAAAAGAGATTTCAATTCAGACATGCAAGTTCCTTTCAAATTTGAAAAGACAAAAGCAACTAAGCCTTGTTAATAATGATATGAACATTTTATGTGAAAAACAATGATACAATGATGAAATTGATGGATTACATAAACTGCAGTCTGAATTGGATGCTCTCTATATGGATAAAGTGAAAAGTGCATTTGTGAGCTCTCTAGCCGCTGGATAGAAGAGGGGGGAATAAACACCTCTTATTTCTTCAACCTTGTAAAGCAAAGGCAAATGAAAAAGAAAATGATCAAACTATCTATAGATGGAACTGTCACTGAAGATCCTCAATTTCGTTTATAGTGAAATACATAATTTTTACTCCAAAATCATACAAATCCAATTATTCTGAATCAGACTGCAGAGTTTTACTTAATACAGGACATTTATCCCCCCAATTTACTTATGTTTCAAAAACATGTATGGAAGAAACTTTACAAATTGAGGAATTAAATAATGCCATATCAAATATGTCCTCTGGTAAATCACCAGGTATGTGTGGATTAACCACCGAGTTTTATCAATTCTTTTAGAAAGATATTATAGGGTTGCTCTCTTGGAATGTGTTTCAACAGGTAACACAATGAAACAAGGGATTATTACCTTAATCCCAAAACCAAAAAGATCCTCTACAGTTGAATAACTGGAGACAAATTACCTTGTTATGTAGTGACTATAACATTTTAGCTCATGTGTTTGCTGACTGCCTGAATAGAGGACGTATCACTGAGTCTGCCTTTGTTAAGGGTAGAATCATCCACAGTCATATCACACTGATACTTGACATGTTGGATTATAACAGTATACTGACAGTGACAGTTTGGTGTTATTTTTAGATTTCTACAAGGCGTCTGATGCACTAGAACACTCCTTTTTGGTTGAAACCTTTAAAATGTTTGGTTTTGGAGATTTTTTTTGTAATACAATAAAAATGTTGTGTAACGATATTTATAGTTCTGTGTCCTTGAACCCAGGTCTCACGTCCAGGTTCAAGGCACAGTGTGGCATTAGGGTTATGCTGATTAAAAACAATCCAGATTTACAGGGAATATGTGTTTTTGACAGACAATATAAAATAAGTGAATTTGTTGATGGCACAGCATTATTCTTAAAATTACATATGAACAAATGTGAAACGTGAGACTCATTCGTGTCAACATAAAAATATTTGATCAATTAGGGTTGAAAATTAAGTTAAATATTTGGGAATATTGATCTCTACACAATCAGAAGAGAAGATGTCAACATTTCAAACTGACTGACAGATATAAAAAAGGTCTTAGTCATTGGTTTAGAGGGAACCTGAATATTTTTGAGAGAAACCTTTTGACTAAAGCAGAAGGTTTCCAAAATTGTATATCCTTGTCATTCCATGTATATATATCATCACACAACATCAAAAAAGCCAACTCAATAATTTTTCAATTTTTGTGGAAAAACAAAACTCATTGTGTTAAAAGGTCCCAACTCGTTAAAGGGTATGATAAAGGTGCACAAGATGCACAAGATTTTGTGGCAATGATAGGTACATTTAAAATGAAATGGTTAAAAACCTTCTTGTCACAACAAGCTTCTATGTGGTACTATGTTCCAAAGTATTTTTTTGGCAAGTTGGAGGAATTGAATTTCTATTGTGTTATTGTAAGATCAACAAAATTCCAGTTATATTGTTTAGGCTTCATAGGCAGTTTCTTCAGTTTTGGAAAACTATATTTAACCATCATTTTTCTCCCCATGGGTCAACTTTATGGAATCACAGAGCAATACTGAGAGGAAGAAAGTCAATTTTCAAATTGGATGGGTTTGACAAAAGCATTATGTTTGCTAAGGATCTAATGGATTGTGAAGGTAATATTCTAAACTTCTCATCATTTGTAGAAAAATATTCTTTTAAATGTGGTTACAAAGTTTTCTATAAAGTTTGCAAAGCAATCCCTCCACCATTAATTAATTTAATTAAAAATACACTTCAGTGTTCAACTGTTAGGGTATCCTTACTCATTCTGAAGGTGAATGATTGTAACTTCATTGACTTAGGACTTTAATAGAACTTCTTTTAAGAACATGCCCAGTTCTAATAATCATTCTATGAAAATGAAGGCATACTCTAAACTTGTTAAGTTACCTCTTTCTTCTAAAGTGAAGGAGTCTCATTTTAAAACTATAAACAATATCTACCCTGTAGGCCTGCTTCTTAAAAGAAGATTTCAATTTGAGGTTGAACTTTGTATTTTTGGCAATCCACAAGATAAACTCTTGGATCATTTGTTTTTTGAATGCCCTCACTCCCAGGTCTTTTGGTCAGATGTCAGAAGTTGGCTACATCTAAAAATGAGAATCCCCACATTCAAGATTTCTCACATTTTATTTTATATGGACAATTTGGATTGTTTCACAGAAATTGTTGTAAATGTTGTTTTGCTTTTAGCGAAATATCATTGAAGAGAGGCTCCATGTAATGACTGCACTTTTGTCATTTTTTGTCATTTATTTATTTTTGTATTTGTTTTCTATCTGATTTGATCTTGCTACGCCCCCCAGTGTGTTCATACATGTTGACACCTGTCCTCTACGAGTGTTTGCAATTTCTCTCGTAACTGGTGCTGTCAGGCACGTCATTATGGTCTTAAAATGTTTGTATTAATCTGTGCTACTGGTGTTCTCATTTGGATATTTTGTCCCTAAATCAAGAACAATGAGATACCTTCTTCCCCAGGGTCGCACCCCTAAGCATTAGCAACAGGTTTGATTGACAGCATTGCTAAGCGGCCACTCCCTGCTAAACCAGCGGTGCAGGCAGGAAGGGGCATTACCTTCAACACCCTTCTGGATTGGCTCTATGGTTGCTATGATTCTCGCGGTCGGAATTCCAAGTACGGAACTCGGCTCTTTGTCCCTATAACTTCTAGCCTCAATGAGCTTCATTTGGCTGGAGCTGAACACTATGGGTGACGTCACACTCACTTAGCCCATTTCTTTATACAGTCTATGGGTAAAACAATGCTAGGTATACAGTGATTAAAAACAGGAAGTGCAACACACAGCACTGCACATAGTAAAAAGACATTTCAAAATAAAAGCATGCAGTATAAATACAAACTCACTCACTCACAAGTCAATACAAAGTGCGCCATGCATAGTCATCCTGTGACACCTACATGTCTTTTTAGCATGTGATCCTAACAAGTAATTTGTGCTTTGGCAGTTTATAAGAGGAAATAGTGCCTACCATAAATGCATTTATGTTTTCAAGCCTGTATTTTCAAGCTGGACACATCGTATGGGGCTCTTGGGGTCCTATTGCCTTGTTTAGACTTACACTATACAAACTTTATTGATCCACCGGGATTATTGGGCACAGTAGCTCACACTTTACAATATTATAACAAAGACGATATATAATATAATGCAGTGCTTCTCAAACTGTGGTGGTATGCAAGTTCCTTCAGTTGGTACTTGGACAGCTCTAGTGGGTTTGCTTAATTTAGAGGTCATTTTAAAAATCATTTCTTGTTTAGAACTACAGTGGAAATGATGTAGTCCACTTTTAGACCTGGCTTAGCCTTAGATTAGACCTGGAATAGTCCTAGCCTTAGATAGACCTGGAATAGTCCTGTTATATACTTGATTTAAATCTGGTGGTACTCAGAAAGCCAAATCTTTTCTTTGGTGGTACTTAGTGTGAAAAGTTTGACAGCAACTGATATAACGGTTTGTCTCTCCCTGTTTTGAACACGTGTTTTGACTTCCAGATTACTGTACCAATGGGCAGCCAGACCAAAGACTCGGACTCCGCCCCCCAAGGCCCTCAGAGGACCTTCATGGAGGACTTGATCGTTACCTTCAGCTCCCCCATGGCCTGGCTCCTCATGATCGCTCTCATCATCACCTGGGCTGGGGTGGCCATCGTCCTCTTTGACCTCCTCGACTACGCTACTCTGGCAGGTACAAGCAGTGAGTTTGATTCATATGTCTGTTACTTTACAATTCATTTCATAATTCTACCATTCAGTAATGACATAACTGAATTTCCCATTGTATTGTGATTATAACATTGTTGACTCTTCACTTATGCATTACCAATTTTTCACTCTTTACCCCAGACATCTATACATCATTCATATTTAAACACCATTTCACATTCAACATTTATGGCGCATAATTTACAAGTGACAGTATCTTGTGAAGGTCATCATTTCAGTATGCAATGCCAGCTACGCAGAAGATAGAACTATTCAGATGGTTCAGTATGGTCCTTGGTGCTTCATTGGTCAGTAACTGTGGTCGTCTTGTTGCCTGGATCAGTCCCAGGAGTTTCAAACTTATCTCTTCTCAGACTTATTAAAATATATTATGTAACTACACTTTATAGAAATATGTGGCCAACCGCGCATTCACATTCGGTTATATTCCCATCGTAAACGAAAAATATAAAATCTGTCAACTGGACAAAAAGTTGTAGGAGTGAAGACGTTTCGCTGCTCATTCAAGCCACTTCTTCAGTTGTGGTCAGATTACTAGTGGACACTGCCTTATATCTGTCTGAAGGGAGGAGCTAACTACACTGAAACTAACACACCTGTTGTTTACATTTTCTATTTGTAGGCTAGGTCTATTGAGCTACACTAAGTGTGCACTGTGCCTGAGTCATACTTAGCATAATCATTCAAGCCCCTAATGGCTGCTTTTACACCTATTAGCATCCTGGCTAGCCCTATTGTTTGTTTTGTTTGGTTATCAACTGTAAACAATAGGTGTTTTGTTTCAGTGTAGTTAGCTCCTCCTTTCAGATAGATATAAGGCAGTGTCCACCAGTGATCTGACCAGAACTGAAGAAGCAGATTGGATGAGCATCGAAACGTCTTCACTCCTACAATTTTTTATCCAGTTGACAGATTCACTCCTAAATTTTTTATCCAGTTGACAGATTTTATATTTTCTTTTACTATGGATCATACCTGGACAACTGAGGGAGACATCTTATATTCCCATTCTCATCCTGTTTCGATGGATATATTTCATAGTTACAAGTGAACATTTTGTGCTTAAAGTTGATGCTTAGAAGCAAGAAAAATAGGAAAGTATTAAAAATAAATGTGTCAGAACCACAGCTTTTGTTGGGTTGAGTAAAGTCTGGCCCAAAAGATCCAATCTAATATAGCTCAAATTTCTGTAGAAGGCAAAGCTGACAAAACTGTTCAGAATGCATTGTTGCTAGCTGCATTTTAGATGGGCAGTTCATATAATTTAGAAACTGTATTGTATAAAGTAATTTAAATTTAAAACATTTACAGACACCTCCAAATATGATCAGCCTATACCATCGTGTCATAAAAACTTAAAGGAGCACTTTGTAACTTTTCTGCTGAAGGGTCTGCTACTATTTTATTTCTATTGAAATGTAATTGCTTTTCCTGGAATGTCCCACAGTATGGCATTAAACATATCTATTTTCAATCAATTGCATGTTTTTAATTGTTAAAAAAACACAATAACCTTAAAAAACATGCATTCTTACTGTGAGTGGGGTTACCTCTTCACAGATCTGACTTGTAACTTGGCCTGGTGATCAAAATAGTAAAGTTTAATGCTATGCTGTGGAAAATTTGCAGTCCCTCCGCCAGAAAAGTTATATAATAAAACCTTTAAGCTAAAGAAGACCTTGATAACCTGCACTGATCATTACTCTGCCTTAGTTAAAAGTCAATCATGTTACATCAAATGACTTCCTGATTTGGATGCAGAGTCTACTGAAAGCTGCATGCATTCACCTTGTTAGATCTCCTCTTTGCATCACACACAAGATAATATAGGTCCACACACTTCAGTAGCTAATTAGACAAAACACTTGAAATTTTGTCTCTTTATCCTAATTATATCATTCTCCTAAATGCAGCTAGACTCTACAGAAACTTATATCATATCCATTTCGTCTTACAGCCCAATCCGCTTATCTGCAGCTCACGACTTAATTGGCTCCACTGATCAAATTTCATTTTGTGTGATCAGAGTTTAATTACTGCATTGTCATAAGATAAGAGGAAATTATTTTTTTCTCAAGATTACAACCGTATATCACTGATTGAAGTGTGTGTAGATCTCCCATCAAACACCCTTGTTTTTCAATCTAGCAGTTCCAATTATGATTGACAACTCGCTCATTTGAATGTTAAGACAAGCCATGCCTTTTTGCTTTCTGCATAACGTGATCAACAGATTCCCCAGTGCTAAACCGCCACTAATTTATTTTGGTGTAACTAAATTTGTTTTGATTTTGTCACAGAAATAAACACTGCTTCTTCAGCTTTGTAAATTGGATTAGTCTGTAAACCAAATCCACATCAATAAATACCAACAATAAACATGCTATAATCACATTTCTATCAGATTTCAGGCAGTCAAATTGGATTACAGCCATAATTGAGTCCTGATCAATATTTTGCGTATGAACTTTCTGATTGGTTCAATTCTGACCCTGTTGTTTTTGTTGACATTTGATGAAAGAGGTATTATTGATTCAACTGGCTCAAATGCAACTTGAATGTTATAGCTATTAGCCTTAGTGCACTTGTGTCATTGTACTGCCATTGTAACGGCTTTGTGGGAGCTGTTAAACGCAGTTATGAAGGAAATTATTGATGTTTTAAGTCAAATTTAGGTGTAGCATGGCAAGATAATTTCGAGAGTTAACCTAAGCACATTTTACTAACCTTACAAATGATGTAGCCTTTGAGGCACACCTAGTTTTATTTCATGCTAGTGGGAAGGATAAAATGTTCCTGAGTAAAAGTTAAATTGAAAGATGACCTTGGTCAAAGACACACAGATATTCCTCAAATTCAACATAGTGCCAGAAATTCTGCAGTTTTGACCTGTGTTAAATTGTGAATCTTTGCACTACAAAAATAGTTATAGTCTTAATGTGATTGCACTGACCTTATTGATTATACTGTTAGCCTTTTGTCTCACTTACACAATGTTAATTCAAATATTCTAAATTTAACCTGCCACTAGCAAAAGAACAGCATGCCTTGAAATTTAAAACAGTGTTTTATCACAATAGTTGGCAGGTTGACACATTAAAACAAGCACAGATGGCATTTTTGTCACAAGACTTGCTTTCATTGCAACATGTGCTTAAGTATCTAGTGCAAAAATATACAATACTATTTTGCATGACTCAAAGAAGCACCAAGATCAACTGATTTCTTCTGACAATATAATAAGTAAAATTCACATTGATGGATGCTAACAATAATAAAGATGCTATAATTAGAACAAATTTTAGGCAATCAAATGGGTTTAAGTGAGTTGTGTCTCATTCTCCAGATGTACTGTGGCCATACAATATAATAATTAATAAGTTCATGCATTATTTAAAGGAGCTGTTCCAGATTTTAAAACATGGAAAAATGTGAAAAACAGAACTAGTTCATTTTACAGTTTGCAGTGTTCCAAATGTATTCCTCAATTTGTACTCACATTCCTAGCATCCTAATTATTCAGTGTAATTAGTTATACATGCTTTTCACAACTTTCAGAAAAGCAGATTTTTACCGTCATGGAACTACTAACAACAACTAGCATGCTAACAGCACAACGCACCACTTCATGGTTTTATACAGACAGTCCACAGCAGTCTCTTTTTGACCCTAAGAGCCACTTTTGATATTGCCTCTGTGTACTGGGCAAAACAGGTTTACGTTATTACATAAAAAAAAAAAAAAAAAAATCGGGAACAGCCACTTTAAGTATCCCAGAGTGAAGCATTGTCACCCTAGATGCACTTGTAAAATGCATCAGTCTGGGCACAAAGATCCGTTACTAATGAACCACTGCGGGAGAGCTGCCGGTGTGACTTTTACACTATTGGCGTTTTCTGCAGCATAGCATTAGTTGATTTTCTATAATGATGACCTTTATCACAGCCATATACCAACTGTCACCACAACCCTCACATCACCACGTCTCTGGTCTATCCTCCTCTATTACACGGATAGGCCATTTTTCTCACTCATCTTCTAACTCCTCTCCTCCCTCCCTCCTCTACCCATACTTCTTTTCCTCCATCTCCAACCATCAACCATCCCATCCAAAGAGTATACTTCATACTGTGACGACCCAAATTGTTTATCGCCTGGTAAAAAAAACAACTACTTCTAACATATTTTTTTTAGCATGATTTCAAAAGTGCATGTGTCTTGTTACGCCCTATTGTTTAAAACTGAGTTGGGATTTGCTGTTTAACTGTCAGATTGCAAATTTGTTGTCCTGGTTTATGGTTAATATCTATGTAATTACTGAAAAAATGTGCACAAAGTTTACATAAAGAGTGAATCTCCCATAGAGTTATATTTTAAAACCTGAAAAATGTGAAAAACAGAACTAGTTGATTTTAAACAGTTTGCAAAGTGTTTCAAATGTACTCCCCAATTTGTAATCACATTCCTGCCGTGCTAATTATTCATTGCAATTAGTTATACATGCTTTTCACAACTTTCAAAAAAGCATACTTTTATTGTCACGACACTGCTAACAACAACTAGCATGCTAACAGTGCAACAGTGTTACTTCATGCATCTGTCCTGTATCTGAAATTATGACATCTATTTCCCAAATGTGAACGCAGCCTATTTTGTCGAGACTGAATTACCTGAAATGAGAAAATGACTAAGCTCGATAATGCAATTAGTATGATCGCAGCGGGCTGATGATGTGGTTGTCAAAAGAACAAATGACTCCCTGTCACTCGGTGGGCGACGACTGTGTTTGAGGATTTGGGAACACAAATACCACCTGCTCCTTGACTAAAATGGTTACTAGCATTAGCTCATTAGCATGTGTGACGTGCTGTGAATCAGGCCTGACTTGTCATAGCATTGTTGTTTCATTCTTTGTCATTTGCTTTTGGTTACAAGTTATAATGAACATTTGTAATCTTGTCAATTAATTCATACTTGTGATCTGATGTCTTGTTCAAGGAGCTGACAAAATTAGGAATTATTTGGAAGTACCAAATCAAATTGCTTTAAGCTTTTAAAATCCATTTTCTTCAAATTTATTCTGTTTTTGTTTTGTTTGTTCTTCCATTTTGACATTGTTGAAAAGGCTATAGATTATTCGGACAGAGGGGCTGTTTTGGGTCATTTTCGGTTGTATTACCAAACCATAAAACGTGGTGATATAATGTGGTGAAATGGATATTAATGAGACAAACTAATGCATGCAAGTTAACCAGAAGTTTTCAAATTCCCATTTCAAATTTTACATAAAGCCAGACTTGGGACAACTTGATATTACCATGTCTCATAACAGAGAAATCCATTTGACACGCACTTACATTTTTGGGACTGTAATAGCTCCATAAGAAAATTCCAATTCAATCATTCCTTTGATGAGAATTCATTATATAACATGGTCTAAAAGCCCTAGGTCCTTTAAATGTTACTGCTTACATTGTTGGAGGCCTATTTGAATTTGGGAGGAGGGCGATACCATTTTTAAATATTGATTCAATACGAATATTTTTGGAGTCATTTTTCAATACAGATATTCGATACTGGTCTAAGGACAAGCAGAACACCTGACACAGATGGATCAGTCCAAAATGCTGCTGGAGAAAGAATGACCCTAACATGTATACAATTTTGATAGCAGCGATATTTGCGCAACAGTACCGATCGATACCCACATTTGTGCTGACTCAGTATCATATATATCGATACTTGAATAATGATACTCCCATCCCTAATTTGAATGGCATTTAGCAGGAGACTGAGTAAACTTGGAGTAATAGTTAACTTGACTTCATGTTTGTAGAGCTGATCTCTGTGCAGCTCTGAGGCTTTCACTGTTTAATGAGCTGAAGTGGCTCTAGTGTATTTCAAGTGTTTACCCAACGGTTGTATGGGACCACATTCCACAGCAGAAGAAAATACTGTATCACTGAAAAGTTTGTGGCATGCAGACTACTGTAGTAAGAGTTTGAAAAAGCTGCATCGTTTTATATAAGCTAAGAGTATTGACATTGAATGATTGCATATTTTGTTAACGCGATCTACTCGGAAACATTTTAACAGAATCAAAAGCCATATGAAACAAATTTATCATTTCTATCGCAGTCTGCAGGACACATTACCAGTCAATTTCCTGAGCGGAGGGAGCAGCAGCATCTCACTAAATCCACGTCGGAAGTCCATGGAAAGACTTGTGCGATGGAATTATGGGTCATTTGGTGGAGTAAATATTTCCAAGCTGACAATGACAGAAAGCCAGACTGAATTTTTAATCAGAAGCTTTTCTCAAACAGTGACATTTCAATAAAGGGTAATATTTGTAAATGAGCAGAAAGAAGCAGTTGTGTACAATAGAAGAATACTAGTGTGGATTTCCCCTTTGTGTTGGCTGACAATGTGCAGATACAGATACTATAAATAGGAGGAGATAAACACTAGAATAGAAGGCTACTTAGTGAAGCAAAGACTAGGAAAACAAGGAAGAGAATGCATTTATAATCACAATTACACTGTATTGTGTGTTATAAAAAAAAAAACATCTCTTGAACTCTCAGGAATTAATTTGGTAAAGTTAACACCGCACCCAGCTTTCTATTTTCAATTGCCAACTAATTTGAATGTTTTTTGGTTTTTTTCTTAAATATTATATATATATATTCATGCTGAACTTCAAGTGCAAATGATAAACATATAAACCTAATTAGCTGAGTAGAAATGAGATAATGTGTGCCACTTGCTGGGTTTAAATTACATCGCAGCCTTATATATATAGACGTATAATTAATTGAAATGAAGTACTTTTGTTGTCGTGTAACAAGTTATCATGTTCAAGGTTTGCGAATTTTCCTTTTTGATATACTCCATGATACACCATGTTATCAATAGGGAGTACTGGTTATAGCCCCCCCATTTGGCGGAATGAAATAGCAGATTGACTAGGCAGTAACTGGTTGTACTTATTTTTTAGATCTTTTTACATATAATGATTACTTAATGTAGGTGGAAATTGAGTAAAATCATACTTAAGCCAAACAACAGAATTTACTTATGTTCCATGGCCAAAATCTGTCTTTTGTTTTTTGTTTTTTGTTTTTTTTTACAAAGATACAGTAGAAATCTAGATGAAAGAAAAGAACGAATCTAAACAAAGTGATGAAAATGAGAAAAAGAAAGAGAGATGGGTTGAGGGTAGGAAATAGCATCTGCCTGTTATCATGGCTCTCCAGCTCAGATCCGTCTCTATCCACTTGTTTGCCTTCTGTTCCGCCCAGAGCTTACCCACAATCCCATGGGCTTCTCCGTTTCATCCCAGCTGCGAAATTTGGATTTTTCATCTGTGTCCTTTGTGCTTTGTCATTTTGATGTGTCTGCTATACGCTACACACTCGAAAAACAACCTCAAAAATGTTAAGAGAGCTAGTCAGAAGAAGAGAAGAAGACTTAAAACTTAAAAGAGATTTGAAGAATTGAAATACATTTTATGGAGAAACAGAGAATAGTTTTGAGGAGCTACATTTGACAGGTTTTCATTTTTTTCTAGTTAGGTTTGGTGGGATAGTTCCTGTGGTAAATATGTATCATACTTTTATATCAATTAAGTGGCAGTATGTGGAAAAGTTGAGAGAAAAAGTACAAAAAGCCAGGAAGTACCTCTGAGTTCTAAAACAGAATACCTCTACCTGTGTCAGTGGTGGAACGTTACAAAGTAAAAGTATTAAAAGAGTGTACTTAAGTACACATTTTAGGTATATGTACTTTACTTAAGTACATTTTAAAGTGGATACTTTTTACTTTTACTTCACTACATTTGAGAGCAGGCATCTGTACTTTCTACTCCACTACATTTTTTAACTGGATGTTTTATCAAGTTTATAATTTGAGTGAACAAAAATATAGAAATAAAAACAGCTAGGATTGATTCAGTTGTTTCAGCTGAACCAAACTCAGCACAAATCTTTATCAAAATCAATACATTGGAAGTTTTATTAGATCTCAGACTTTTTACTCTTGAAGTACATTTTTACGGGTACTTTAATATTTTTACTTAAGTTGATTTTTTCATGGGATACTTTTACTTTTTTTTACTTTTTTTTGCTCCGGTATCTGTACTTTTGCTTGAGTAACACATTTGAGTACTTCTTCCACCGGTGACTTATGGCAACAACACTGAAAATGGGACATTTTATGCACAAGGAAATCATTATTCCTGCAGATGTCAAATTTTTAACTATTAGACGAACTTTGGCCTTTGTTTACAGTATGGTTGCTATAGTTAACATAATCTCTGTATCTGCTGCTCATGTCCAACCTGGAGGTACATTTATAAACGTATCCAAAAGGATCAAACAAAACAAGGCAGACTTTGGTAAAATCTTAAACATAATCTCGTTAACTATGTTTTAGTGAAATGAGTAGTCTAACCTGTCTATTTCTGGCATTTTTTGGTGCTCCTTGTGTACTGCCAATCACAGAAATGTCAAAGCATTAATGAGCCGTTTATGACTAGGATGTATGATAGCAGCCCGTAGACTCACACCCGCGCAGCCCAGGGGAGGCCAAATTAGAGAGATCCGGAGAGATGATGCAGAACAATGGCTTTAGCACTTTTGAGCCCACCTTTCTCACAACACGCCCATCCATGTGCTAATTCACACGCTCCTCAGAGAGACAAGAGACACCTGCACTGGAACACAGAGAGCAGGAAGATCTGACGCACGCTGCAGCCTATGGAGACAAATGACAGAGAATGTAAATAATGAGAGGAGAGGAGGATTACACAGGCTTTTCTGGAAAACACAACGAATTTTCATGGCATTTGTTAATTATTTCTACATTTTAATGCCAGCCAGCCTTTCACTTTGACAAACAATTGGTATGTAAGTCTGGTTTGCATAAAAATAAATACATATTGGGACTAAATTGGGAGTTGGACCTGCGTTAGACCAAAAGAAGTCTGTATCAGGACTAAACCAGGATAAAACCAGGTCCAAATCAAAATAAGTATGAATGCAACCGTGAATCGATTAAAACCTTTGCAAAACATTATAGTCACCAATCATTGCAATCACAGTCACCAGAACTGAGAAGCTCTGGGTAGCGTAGCAATTAATCCCTAAAACAATAAGGTCTTGGGTTTAATTCCCAGATTGGATGAGGCATTTCTGTGTGTCCTGTGTCTTCCTTTCCACTACCTCCAAAATCATCCATGAAAACATCCATGATCATTTCAAACTGTTGTACAACTTGTGTATTCAGAATAATGATAAATAAACATTTAACCAGCTGATAATTGGGATATTCATCTTGAGATTATATTTTTGCTGTTCATAGCATTTATCAGATAGTTATAGGTAAGGTATGCTTGTAATTGATAAATATCTTATCTATAATTGTCTGATATAGAAAAAAAAAGATGAAAGCATCACCAATCATATCCTAAATGCAGACACAGACCCAAGGGGACATACTTAGACATTAGATTCTGAATTCAGCCAAGCATTTGCTAACTTGCTCTGAGTGCAGAAGAACTGGTTGGCTATGTACTTGTCCCTATGACTTCTGTTTGTCATTTTTAATACCAGTAGGTGAGTATGAAGATAGTGAGAGCATGAGTCAGAGAGGGTCAAACCAAAATAGCACTACTGGTTTTGTCACTTATTACATTCACATTTCAAATTCGGCAGAGACACTGTAGACCTTGTGCCCAATTATTTGTTCCAGAAAAGCCAGAAAAAAACAAGAATTTTGATTTTGTTTTGTTTCAGAAATCAAAATTTCTGACAGTGAGATGTTATAAATAGTAAGTAAATTAAAAAGCAGCAAAGGCCAAAAAACTTCTTCTAAGCTATATTGGTTCTGACACAATTGGCCCGTGTTCATATTACCTTGGCACCAGTTTGGTGTAAATGTAGCATTATGATGCCGATTTGTATAGGCTATGTCTTCAACACTCACATCAGACAAACCATTATAATAGTGAATGAACAGCATTAATTATGTTGCCATGGTGACTGCATACATCATAAACTGAAAGAACATCTAATGCGATATAAGTGAAGAAAATAGACCCCATTATAATGGACTAGATTGAAGTACAATGTGTCTAGAGTTGTCATTTAAATGCATTTATTTCTACTTTGCCTTCCATATAATGCAGACTTAATGTAAAGTGTAGTTCTAGGTTAAGGTACACTTCATTATCCCCGGAAAAAAAAAGTCTTCTGCATTTGACCCATCCCTCAGTTTAGGGTGGTTGAAAAAGTACAATCTTTCATTTATTTTTGGGGTCACATCTCCACAGATCTGTCTTGTAACCTGGCCTGGTGCCTTCATTTGCTTGTCTCCATGGAGTTTAATGCCATACAGTGGAACCTTTCAGGCAAAGCAACAACATTTCCATGGAGACAAAAAGGCGCCAGCCCATAGTGCACCTTGTATTATTATTTTATTTTTTTCCTGTTGTATCTTAGTGCTACCACATACAGCAACCGCGACTAGCAATCTTCCAGCCTTACCTCTATGTCTGAGTTATTCTGAAAAACATCAGAAAATATAAAAACAAAAGAAAAATTGTAGCAAAATATGAGATACCACGAGACTCATTTTGATAGTGTCAGAGGGTGAAAACAGGCTTAAAATTCAGTTGGGCTTGTTTGTGATATCATCAAATATTAAACTTGAATAAAGCAGATTTGAAGTCATTGTTGGGGTGTTCTCAGGTTATATTATGTCTCCGTGTATGACAGCAATTAGTGTTTTAACATCATCTTAAAACATTATTGGTTTTAGTTCTCTGCTCTCTTGTCAGCGTTAATTGGAAAGACATCCACATATTCTTTGATAGGTCGCTTCTCTCTGTAACAGCCACAGTTAGCAGTAAGTGGCCCGTCTATGATTGATCCATTGCAGCATAAAGAACTCATTTCTGCTTTAGTTGGAGGCAAATATGGATTACATGTGTTAGCAAAAGAAAAATTCAATTCTCTTAAGTGGGCAAAAGTTTGAGTGAAGACATTCGCTGCTCGTTTCACTGTTGTCTAGTCCAGTTGACAGAGTTAAATTTTCTTTTGCTATGGATCATACTTGGATGACTGAGAGATTACACAGACATTACATGTGTTACATAATTTTAGATTTGCTTAACAGCTCTGGTGCCATATTGTTCATATTTTACAACGATCAAAGTTTTTTTGTGTTTGTGTGGTAGCAAAAGAATAAAAAGCTAACAAATGAATCTATTTTAAGTCATCTTCTGAATGTATACATAAGGTTTAATAGCATGCAGGTGGAGTCAAAGATACATTTTGTGGATATATACAGTCATTACATGATAAGTACCACAACAGAAAAGAGAAAGGATGGAGAGTTAGCTGGAGTTTTTGCAAGTAACTTGACAGTGTAATCTTTGCCTCTTCACATAATCGTTTTTGTGCAGGATCCTAGAGACCTTTTGCCAGCGCCATACATGCTACGATTAATTGATGCACGGGACATGTCTTTAGTCAACCAATAATTTCTTCAACTACAGCTACATCCTTAGAAATAACACAGTTTGAGTCCAGGAATCTGCATTTGCAACCATTATATCTTACAGCGAATGGACAGAACATTTACCCCATAACTAGAAAACTGTGAACAGGCCCAAAGCTGATGTTGATGTTTCTCCTTTGTTATACTTTGAATTTTAAACATTTCATCTGAGTCAAATTACTGCATGAGATAATTTTCATGATTGGACAGAAGATTGGCTGAAAGTTTGTGTTTTGTGGGCTGTTTTGGATCTGCATGTCCTGTGCATGACCTGTGTGATTATGACTGCAGTGGCGCTGGCTTTGTTACGGCCTTCTTTTGAGTTGCAAATTGACCTCCGAATGTGCAGTGATTACGGGTGATTGCATGATTTTTGTCTTTTTTGAAAACTTGTGTGCTCCATTCGCCCGCCCTCTCTGATCCTGTCTGGTCCACCCGAACACTACATGCTGTCCCTGCGCTGATATGATGTTTTATGTGGTGCAGGTCTGCCCCCTCCCTCGTCCATTGGAAAAAGAGGAATGAAGGCTCGAGGCAAGTGCTCTCTCTCTTCTCATTCAAACAGCTATTAAATATTACGCCTGGTGTTAAAGTTTACTGCTCTCTCAGGCTTCATAACTTGAACCCATCCATTTCAGTTATAGAAGAAAAGTGCTTGGTTAAAGGTGCTCTGTTTAACTTTTCTGGTGGGATTGTGTCACTTGCTAGTCGCTATGAACATGTTATGATTTGCCTGATGTTCCACAATATGGCATTTCACCTTTACATCTGGGATTTATTTAGAGCAGGTGTTTTTATTTCTCAAAAACATGCATCTGCTATTAATTACCTTTGCATTGTGTTCTAAGCACACAGCATAGTATAATAATACGCTTAAGGTCATAGGCTACCATGGCTTTGTCTGTAAATTGTGTCTGCTATGGCAACAATGTCAATGCAACATTTAATTGGTTTGTATCAGACTTGCTGTCAGCTCTCCACACTGTCCCTCTGACCTATTGTACCTTTACAGTGGTGCTGTGGAAGAGAATCTAATATACTACTGAACATAAATAAAAAAGGTCTTTCTCACTGTCACTTGGAGATTATAATTGAACCCTTACATAACTCTCTCCTGGTTTTAGCTGCTCGTCCACTGAAGGCAGCAATGGCAGCGGCGGCGGCGGGGGCGGCGAGTGCGGCGACGTCCGAGGAGAGCTCTGATTGGCTGCAGAGTCTGTGGTCGTTGGTGGCTGGGCTGGTAGCTCCTGAAGATGAGGAGGAAGGTATTCACCAGCTAACTGACCCCTTCACATGTAAGACAGCATCCCTCACAGCTCTAAACACTAGAACTCACTGATCTATAACACTACTGCAATGATGGCCAAAGCAGTCATTGTAAGAGTTAGCAGCACATGACACGTTTCTGCTCTAAAATGATTTAAGTATGGCCTAACAATCGAACTCTCAACAAGTGACATTGTTCTACAGTTGTTTAAGCAACTAGGAGATTTTTTATTTTTTTCTTTAATTCATTTTAGATATATTAATGTTTCTGATTCAATTACAAAAAAAAAGTTCT
>KN469780.1:0-10806 GCA_000787095.1 Periophthalmodon schlosseri
ACTCCAGAGGAACCAGCAGCTTCAAAACCTGTTTGCTGCTTTTTAACGGCATTTTAGCAGCTGCTCTCTTAATCCAATGTATTTGTCTGGCAGAAACCTTCCTCATTGTGCCTCTGCACGAATCCGTGTGTGCTCTGAATTAGCTACAAATCTCATAATAGTACGATGATCACGCTTAAGTTTTCGTGAAATATCTAAGGTTTTCATACCTTGCCCAAAGTATTCAACTATTTCACGCTTTTCGGCACTAGAGAGATCCTTTTTCTTTTCCATATTGCTTGAAAATGGTGGTCTGCTTAATGATGTGGAACGTCCTTCTTAAGTAGTTTTTCCTTTTAATTGGACTTATCTGGCAAATGAATTGGCACAGGAGTCTGAGATTGATTTCACTGCAAACTAATTGCACAGGTGTCTGAGATTGATTTCACTGACCCAAAGAGCCCTGAGACACAATACCATCCATGAGTTTCACTGGAAAACAAAAAAATGTACCTTTATGACACTTAAACACAATTTACATAATAATTTGGAACGCGGTGTATACAACAGTGCAGTCAGAGATGGGTGAAGAGTGGAGAGACATTCAGAAACATGAGACAGATGTGCAGCACAAGGAGGTTTTACATAGTGCAGAGCAAAATGCTTCTGTGAATCCAGAAGAGATTACTAACCCATACTAGTCAATACAAAGACACCATGTGCTATACACATACTGTCATCTGGGGGGGCGCCACCTGCAATAGGAAAGGCCCTATGAAAAGCTATGGCCACGTATCATGTCTCTCCGTGTTTCCTTCTCCTTGATTCCTCTCCTCATTTCTGCAGGAAAACGACGCAGTGAGGAGACAGGGGCAGTGGAGGAGAGGAGCAGAGGAGAGAGGCAGGAGGAGACATGAGCTGGGGGTCAATGAGTCAGACCAATGTCTTTGTTTTCAGATAAATGTTTTGAACATGTTTTTATTAGGCAAACTCAGAATTGTGCAACATGTCAAACATCCTTTACTGCTGCCCCGTTTGGTGATTTGTTTAGGTTTCTAATTTTACTTCCTGATTGGAAATGATGACACCACACTAGGGAATGCCATAACTGTTACCTAGCAACCATGTAGTACCCTCCAATGTACACCCAAAATATGATTTGACAAATATAAACATGAAAACACCTTTATTTGGTTGAGTGAATCCTTAAAGGGTCAAACATGTGTTTCTTGTGTAAATTGTGTCAAACTCCGTCTCTCCCTCTTATGATGTCAAGTAGAAAACAGATTGATGACAAGTGTTTGTGCATCTGCACAGCAGCATCTGAGCATGCACAGATCCAATTTTGACGCAAATTCGGCTCTGACTCAAATTGGGGAACGACAGGTGTAATCCCTCATTCGTCCAGGAGTGGTTCAATGTAGAGCTGGTTTAAGAGGTCAGAGGTCATTAGTCTCTTGTATAGTGGTTGCTTGACCACTATACAAGAGACTAAACCAACACAGAACCACTGCACAAGACTCTACCAACACAAGAGACAGCGGGAACTTTTGGAGGCACTCTCCGTTTAATCTGGTTCACAATAGTACAAAATAGGATCAACAAGTGCCGCTATTTATCGGTCCAGCCCAAACTACAGGAGAGAAGATAATGGACAGAGTTAGCGTTTCCCCGCGTTTGTTCACATGAAAAAATGAAAACGGAGCAACATCAGAGCGCAATATCAACTTAAATACAAGTAAAATATAATTATATAATTACTATAATTATAATTAATGTAAGTAAAGGCAAAAATAATAACAAAAGGACACTTTATTTGATTACAGTAGATGACTGACCTCTTCTCAATACTGGATTTACGAAGGGAAGGGGCAGCGGTCAAACCCCGAATTTATACTTAGAACAAGGCGAAGATCACACGAAGAAGAAACGAAAATACAGAAGCGGCTGGAGGACCAACGCTGCACAGGAAATCAAACGCCAGGTATGAACAAAACTGTAATAAAAGCACCATGTTATGTAATTGCGTGCATGTGTACAGCTATATATGAACCGGTTACATTCACCCCCTAGAATTACACAAAATACCAACAGCACATAACACAGGTTGCCAAAAAGACAGCCATAGAAACCGTGAAACAGCCATAGAAACCATGGGCCCAATAGGCAGGAAAACCATCTATCTAAAGATCAAGAGACAAAAAGCGGTGCCCTTCACACCACATAATAACAACCATTCACAATGTGCATAAAATAGGAGGAACATAGACATAAGTAGCAAGTGGCTCAACAATTGGCAGTTACGGGCCAAACTCTATCAGACTCTGTCTTAGATTCAATCAATCTACACACTCCTACCAAATCATGTGGTAAGGTTGTGACCCAAATCAGTGACTTGAGGGTCGTCAGGGGGATTGCCGGACACATCACAAGGGGCCAAGGGGACACCAGCAAATCCAGGGGAGGAACCATAGGACATTACATCAGTTTCCGGTCTTTCGTTGGGCGACTGTTGCTGAACCCAGGATGTGGTGCGGTCAACACTGGACTCACTCAGACTCAGGTGCACTGGGCAGGTAGGATTTGGCTTCTCCATTGACCACAGATACTTCAGGCTCCTCGAGGGTGCAAAAGCGACACCAGCAGCAGGCTGAGCCTCTGATACATCCAGCGAAACATCCAGTGGCAGGACGTTGACCTGAAGGAGCAATGTAGTGGTGCACAGTGTTAGGCGTGTTCTATCAAAAATGACGACTGAAACTAAACAGTTATAATCCCAAACGTTTATTCCCTATACAATACAATTCTAATACAGAGCTCTGGGTCAGATCGTTGTCCCTAACGGCCTCCATATGCAGGACTTATGCCAGGCGCTCTGACTGCCTGCCTTTCCCTAAACCCAGAGTTAAAATACAACAATCATGAATATGTAAATAATATGTTGAGCAGGTGCGTGCCTTGGTCCCTCCTTCGAAACTTCTTTCACTTTTCTCCGACATCCCCAACTGCATTGGTGTGTTTTTCAACCTTGAGACGTCTTCAGATACTTTTTATCTCTGTAAGGGAGATTCTGCAAAGCACACAGCTGCCTCCTGTTATTCAGAACACACAATGGTGCCTTTAATGGGCACTGTTACAGTGTATAAATGATTTCAGTGTTAGAGCATTCAAACACTGGTGCTTTAATGGGCACTGTTACAGTGTATAAATGATTTCAGTGTTAGAGCATTCAAACACGTATAACGTCATTAAACAGTATTCAGACCAATATATGAATTCAGTATAAAAAGTGTTCAAATCAATGTAACTTCATCAAACAGTATTCAGAGAAATATATGAATTCAGTGTTTTGATATATACGTGTAATGCACCTAGAAAGCTTTATTACGTGATAAAATATATGAATATAGTATTTTGGTATATACGTGTGATGCACCTAAAAAGCTTTATTACTTGATATATCCTTCATTTCCCCCTTTTGACCTCTTCTAAGAGGTCACCTCCCAGAGCAGGGTAACATCCCGTGGTACCTGGTCCCCACCGGCATCCTCCATACTCACCAGGCGATACTGTCCCCTCGGATCAGGGCGAACTGCGTTGTTAATAACCTTAAGACACAGAGCACGAATACAAGGGACACAACAACATCCCACCAGTGCAAACCCACCCAGCACAGCAACCAATGAGGTCATCAGTGAGACCACCAAACCTTTCCATTTACCCAACACATTATCTAGCCACTTATTTACCGGGCTATCTACTCCGGCCGCATCGTGCATTTCCTTAGACAACATGCGCAGTCCTTCTAGAGCTTTGGTCACCGACCCATCAGGAGCTGTGTTATTAGGAATAAAAGTGCAACACTGATCATTAAAAATTTGACAAACCCCACCTTTCTCAGCTTGGAGCATGTCTAAGGCCATTCTATTTTGAAAGGCTACCAAGGATGTTGGGTGAAGCTGATCGGCCAAACCTTCCACTGCGTCTCTAGTTAGGTTACTAAGTCTCAACAAATTATAATACATATAATTAATGCGGTTCACATTTTTGTTGGGTGTGATTGGAAAAAGTGCAGAAATTATGGGTATATTTTCAAAGCCGGCCACTATTTGATCCACCAGCTTATACTCATCAGGGACCCCTCTAGGGATGCCAATAGCGTCAATATAAGTGGGGTTACTTTGGTCCAGCAGTCCTGGCATTACCGTTTAGCCCTCTGGGGGTGGGGGAGAGTCTTGTTAAGGTGTCCCCAGAGGGTGAGGGGCATAATTAGCCGCACCATAGCACACGTGCCTGTAAATTTTGCTTTCAACTTGTACCTCAACTTCATGTCTCCGCACAGCCAATAAAGGTCTCCCGTATCCTGGTGTAAAAACATGATTATTGTTAAAATCCCACATTTCCCCCTTTTGCTCTGGGGGAGCCCCACACAATCTAAAACATCTAAAATAGCCATGTAAGCGTGTGTGTGTACTTAACCTTCAGCCAGGATGTATTACCAAACCATGTACAGGGAGGAGAGACTGGTGTCTAACACCACACCTGGAGCTTCAAACCCTTGTACATCACTGGAGCAAACAAAATACACCTATGGAAATATAGACAAAAAGAAAATACAAACAAACGAACACAAAAAGTTCAGAAATTCACAGATCTGGTCTGTGTTAAATGAAACTAATTATATCCTTTTCACAATTCTCTTTGGATTTCAGAAATTGTTTGTAATGATGTAACCAGTAGAAGTGTCCGTGGAGTGATCAGCTTCACTTGCTTTGAGTTAATTACTTGCATTTTTCTGTAGTAATAGGGAAAGTAATATAAATGAATTATAACTGACTAACAAATCATATACAACTAGGATAAATTAGCATAGCACAGCTGCCTCCTGTTATTCAGAACACACAATGGTGATTTCAGTGTTAGAGCATTAAAACAGTGTTCAAATCAACGTATAACTTCATTAAAGAGTATTCAGACAAATATATGAATTCAGTGTAAAAACGGTGTTCAAATCAATATGTAACTTCATTAAACAGTATTCAGAGAAATATATGAATTCAGTGTTTTGATATATACGTGTAATGCACCTAGAAAGCTTTATTACATGATAAAATATATGAATATAGCATTTTGGTATATACGTGTGATGCACCTAAAAAGTTTTATTACTTGATATATCAGTCTTAACAGTCTTTTCATTACCCGCTTGGTCTCTGATCTTGTAGATGTGAAGATCTGGCTTAGCAGTAACAACATCATAAACTACTGTCTCCCATTTGCCCGACAGCTTACTCTTTCCTTTGACACCTTTATTTGCCAACAGCACCTAGTCTCCAACTGACAGAGATAAGCCATTGACATGCTTATTGTACTGTTCTGATTGGTGGTTCTGCTTAACAGCAATGGGCCAGGATCATGGCAGAATGAAGATCATCCATGACTGACTTGGCATAGGCATTGTAGTTGGAAACCGAGTCATCGCGAAGAATGTTTTTGAAGAGGAGATTAACCGGTAACCGGGGCACTCTCCCGAAAATCAGGTAGAAGGGCGGAAATCCTGTTGTTTCATGAGCTGTGCAATTTTACGCAAATGTCAAAGACTGAATCGTCTGTCATCTGTCCTTCTCCATATCATATCAAAAGAAACGCTGACTAACCAGTGATAGAGTGTGTGGCTGCCCTTGGTGACCAGCGTTGTCATGGATGCCGGAGTGCACAGATGACTTGAGGGACTCCGAGACAACAAACTGGAAGCGATTGTGCTTGGTCAAGTAGTTGACCAAGCCAGACTATGTATTCTTTCTGCGGCAGCAACATAACAGCCTGTTGTAATCTCAGTGTTCCAACCTTGCCTGGAACTTCTTAGCCCAACCACTGGGAGGTGCAACACAGCAACTGGAGAAACTGCTCACGGTCAGGATTGGAGGTATGAGAGGATATCATTTCCAAATATTTCTCTTCAGATTTCATCTTCTGGACAATGGGATGGATCACATTCGTGCCAATAATAAACTCATTCCTCTGCCCAAGAACCAGAAATGTTGGCACCATGAACCTGAAGCCATCGATCTCAATGTCCAACTCATAAATACATTTAGGCTGAATAACGAGACCACCACAACCGATGAGACTCACCCGCTCAGGGACAGGTTGTGGATTTAAGACCACGGCGGCAGCTCTCAACTTGGCCTATGCCAATTCACTGAGTGTACATGACATACTGCCAGAGTCCAGCATCCCTCTCAAAGACAACTTATTGCTGACAGACACAGGAGTATAAAACAGCTCACTGGCTCCTTCAGTCCTTTGAGACCCAACCAGAATTACAGTCTTATCTTCAGGGTAGCTTTCACAACAGTTGACATACACAGAGTGAGGATCAAGAGGATTGGTGAGGGTATCATTGACATTGCCCGTGTTGTCCCTCTCATCACACAGACTGACTAGTTTAAATCAACAGTAGAGGGAGGAGTGGACGGAGGCCTGGCCTTTTGTGTAAATTCATTCCTCATATGTCCAGGCCCAAAGACACAGACACAGCCGGTACAATCTATAACGTGAATGAGTGGTGTGTTCACTGAAACCACAAACTTGGCGAGCCCGCTGCTGCAGGCGCTGAGGGGCTCGACCACAACCTGCCCACTTCTGGTTGTTTTCACAGAGGCAGTGCACAGAGAAAGCATCTTGTCAAACATGGCCACCATTTGGTGGGCGACAGGTTCTGGTGTAGCGACACTGGAGGCTGCAGACACAGTTGGTGGAGGCATGGTAATGGTCGAAGAGTGTGGCTGGGTTACAGCTCCAAACAGCGGCTCATAGACAGTATTGGGTGGCAGGGGCCCTACACATGAAGGTGCTTGCTCTGCAGAGTCTGGTGTAATGGATGGGTCAGTTAAAGCACCAGCCACTATGTGCGTATTAGCAGATACACACCCGCCACTTGTCTCACACGACTGTCCAAGCGGTGCTGGACCTCAACAGCTGTCCACTCCTCAGGGGCCTTCATTTGAAAAGACCAGGGTCTGGACAGTGACTTATGAACATGATCACAACCTCAGAGTTGGGGTCCTCCACAGATTTACCACGTCTTCTGAGACACTCATCCACAGTATTAATAGATTTATTCAGACAAATCCAATAGTCCATGGTATCCTCACCAGCCCTCAGCACAGCATTGTAAAAATCCCTAATTGGCATGTTCGAGCATACGAGTTCACTAAAGTGGCATTTCAGGATGTCAAATACAACAGAAATCAAATCACTTCCACCCAGATCAGGGCGACAGTGGAGTGACACCTTCACCACATCACGAGCTTTGCCTGTCAGTCTAGACATTATCAGTTCATATTTTTCTTCAGGTGTCTCACAGTTAGCCCTAGACAGGTAACACTTCATCATCCCCTCCCATTCTTGAACGGAAAATGTGTCACTCTGGTCACCTCTGAAGAACGGTGGGGCTTTGGCTTCAGACTGCACCACAACTTTCAGCTGGGAAGACTCCAGGTGACTGGGGGGCACACTGCTAGCACACAGATGGATTTGGCATGGTGCATGGTGTTCAGATTGTTAGTAATAGCAATCTGAACACCATGCACCAGCTGGACGACTGAGGGATTACACAGACCCCTATTTGTTTTGCCAAATCAGTTACTATACCACAAAGTGCATCATGTGTCACAACACGTGTGGGGTCTAAGTGTACATTAGCAACAGGAGTAAAAGCGGGAATGGGTGTGCTTAACACAGCCTTATTAATAACAAAGTTCATGGTATTACGATCAGCATTTAAGGCCATGCCCCTCCCAATACAAGGCGGATTAGGGTTAAACATGTTGGCCAAAACACAAACAAGAGCAAAGGTTTCAGAAATCATAGGTCATCTGGACATTGTTTTGTCCCATCTAGAAGTCATTTTCTGTTTGATGCTACTGGTCTGAGACAGTGTCCTGGGGTCTCATTTATAAAGAGTGTTTGTGTACAAAAATTACTTTCCACTTAGTTTGTGATCTATAAAAGACACCTTAACGTAGAAATAAGTGAGACAAGACAGAAGGAGATCTGTGCTCTGAGAGACAAGACAAGAAGTGAGCGAGTTTGTGGAAGTTTGAGGAAGTTTGTGTTTTGTCCGTACGTACATTTTAGTAAGAATTCCACTTAAAGTTTTATATATGAGACCCCTGATGACCACCTGTGATACCTCTGAAACCTTTTCTACCTTTAGCAGAAGAAAAATTCAATTCTGTCAACTGGACAAAGGTTTTAAAGTGAAGACTTTTCGGCACTCATCCAAGAGGCGTCTGCTGCATTCTTCTCAGGTTCCTGATGGGACACTGCCTTATATCTGTCTGAGGGGAGGAGCCAACTACACTGAGATTAAGATCGTTTTCACACTGCCACTAGTTAGGTCGACGTAAAAGAGCATTCGCTCTGAGAGCTGTGCGCTTGGGCCGGTGTGAACATGAGAGTCACATTCTGATTCGAATTAAGTGCCTGCTCCGAGAACGTTTGAAACAGGAGGTCTCAGAGTGGTTCTTCTCGCACTCTGGAGCGAGGCAAGTGTGGTGTGAACATGACTAACCTTGGGCCAACATATACAGTCCACGGTACAGTAAAAGTGCTTGGAATTGGGTAAAAAGCACTCTGATCAGGTATATTTCTATGACTCCAGAGCTGAGCTGCTATTTGACACGTTCGCCTGATGAGGCAGTTTGGATCAACTTAATATCAGCGATACGTCTCCTCTTGCCTCTGTTTGCGCAGGTGAGCCTGAGTCTGTCTGTGTGTCATTTTCTCAGTTGTCCCCAGCGCGCATAGTCGTCACTGTATATTTAATCACAGGTGAAAGAAAAGACAACCATGTATAGAACATGGGTGATCTCACACCTATTAGCATAGTGGCTATACCTGTTGTTACCCCTGTTTAGATTTGGTTCTGAGGATGGAATTATCTAAGCCCTCATTGCCTCCTTAGCTCCCCTCTCAAACCATTTCTTTTCTTTGGCTAAGATCTGTATCTCACTATCTTCAAAGGAGTGGTTAGTGGCTTTGAGACGGAGGTGTATGACAGACTGGCGTCCCGAGCTGCTCTTGTGACAGTGTTGGTACATGCTCTTATGGAGTGACTATTTAGTTTCTCCAATATAACGCTCACTGTGGGCTTTACTACACCGAATGGAGTGTAAACTGTACACTGTAGACTACACTGATTGGATGATCAGCGAAACGCCTTCACTCTAAAACCTTTGTTCAGTTGACAGAAATTAATTTGTCTTTTACTATATGGATCATACCTGGACGACTGAGAGATTACAGTCATCTTTTCTACCTGTGTTTAAGAGTAGTATCTATTTCTCCAGCAGATGCCGCCAAACCCGCGCACACTGCGGAACCTTTCTCCGTACAGAGCTCCTCCGGTTCGGCAGAGAGCGCTCCTGCCCCGGCTCCAGAGCCGACTCGCGGCACAAGTGTCCGTGTGTGCGGCAGAGGCACCGGGAGCTCTCCGCTGCAGCCCCGGTCTGCACCGATTTACCCACAGCACCGCGACTCTCCCCGGACACTCACCGCAGAGAGGCCAGAGCTCCGCCCGCAGCCCCTGAGTTCTCCCGGCGCTGCCAGCTCCTCGCTTTCACCCCCGGACACAGGTCTGCTCTCCTCACGGTGCTCGCTCTCTGCTCCCGGTCAGAGCTTTAGCCTCGTCCCGGTGACACGTCTCTCTGGCCCCCGCTCTTCTCGGCTCTTTACCGGGACAGTTCAGGTAGATTCCCCGCTCCTGAGCTCTCTGTCCGAGGACGGTCGTGAGTCTCCCCGCTCCTGAGCTCTCTGTTCTGGGCACAGTCCTGAAGTCTCCGCGCTGCTCGTCCTCTCTGTGGCGGATACATCTGTTAGCACTAGCCGCGGTTAGCTCCGGGTTAGCCGTCACTGTCGACCCACAGCTCTCGAAAGCGGTTTTATATTTTGTTTCGGGACATACTGCGCCGTGTCCGAGGTAAACAATGGACACAGACCCGACACTCGGAGCCGGGTGACATTTTGTCTCTTAGGTTTGTTTCTGGAGGAGGTTAAAGCGGAGATCCGCGCTGCAGGAAGTGCCCCTCCGCGGCCGCCATCTTGCTAACTTCACAAACACTCGTGTTGTTTACTAGTTAGATTCTGGGTTTTGACATAAGTAGTTTATACCAAGGGAACTGTAACATAAGGAGCGGTCTGGTGTAGGGGTTAGCCCGGGTTATTGGTCTTGACATGGTTAAAAATAGTTTTTGATGAGCGCTTTTGTCACGCAATGATGAACGCGCTGTCCTTGCGTAACCCGGGTCTGTGTCATTGGGCTGTATCATTTAGCTCATCTTTATTCAGGGATAGTTGGTTCTAGTTTTTGAGATGTGTAGCACAATTACAATACAAGTAAGTGTGTGTTTTCAGTTAAGCCCACTCACCATTATACTGAATATACTCCTGTGTGATAATGACGCTCTCTCTTTCTCTCGCCTCCCTCCTCCCTTTCTTCTCTCCCCCTCTCCTGTATTTCTTATCTCTCTGCACTCTCTTCTCTGTCCCCTGCTCCCCTCTCTTCCTTCTCTTCCTCCCCCCGTCCTCTCCCCTCTTGCCTTCCTCTCTCTCTACCCTCCCTCTCTTTCTTCTCCTCTCTGTCCTCCCTCTCCCCTGCTCCCCCACTCTCTCGTCCCTCCCTCTCCCCCCTCTGTCTCCTCTCTTTTCTCTGTTTCCCGATCTCTCTCCTCTCGGTCTATTGTCCCCCCTCCCTCCCTCCCTCTCTCTCTCCCTCCCTCTCTCTCTCAGCCCTGATCAGAGCGGCTGCCTGAGCGGGCTGGG
>KN469781.1:0-10645 GCA_000787095.1 Periophthalmodon schlosseri
TCTAACAGGTATCCACACTCCAAACCCTGCCCCTGCAGCCAAGCGTTTGTAATCAGAAACATCTGGCTGTAATCAGAGCAGTGCTGCGTGATGTCACCAAGAACTTGAAATTGCACAGCCCACTGGAGGCAGCACACAGTTAGATTCAGGCGTTCAAATGTACCTAGTTGACAAGAGGCAGTAGATAATGCTATTCAAATGTTTAGGTTGGACTGTTTTGACTACAGTCCAAATTTTGTATTACTTGGAACCCGTAGATAGTCATTTAAAGGTGGACTGCGTAAATTTTCCGATTCCCATGTTGTTATTGTTGTGTCTGGAATGTTCCACAGTAGGGCATTAAACATGTATATCTACATTTCATTACAAGTGTTCCCTTGGAAAACTTATTATTCAGAGTGGAGGTAGATATAGAGGTAGGAGGTAGATACATTCCAGGTAAACAATAGCATCTCCATGGAGACAAACATCCACCAGAAAAGTTTCACAGTGCCCCTTTAAGTACAACACATTATACAGTGTATGACAAGCTGCAGCCGGGAGGAACATGGTCAGATTATGACTGCCAATTTCTGCCTATCACCTCTCTCACCACCAATAAACACTCAGGTTACAATGGAAACTGCCCAAAACACACTAGAAAGGAAATATCTGACTGGCAAAGCTCATGATGTAAACTAAGATGCCATAAATGTTACAAAGAAAAAGAAATATGTTTTTAGCAAGTGGTATGGTCAAAAAGAGACCGCTGTGTGCGATCTGCGTCTAATTATTTTAATCATCCATGAATCAGGAAGTAAGGCTGATGCACTGTTAGCATGCTATTTTTTGTTAGCAATTTTGTGATGAATATTGTGGAAAGCGCTTATAGACTCATTATGGTGAGTAATTAGGATGTTCGGAATGCGTTAAGAAAGTGAGGAAAAAGTGGGGTCCACTGCTTTGAACTGAACTAGTTTGTGAGTTTTTCAGAGCTACAGACCTGATCCAGGTGTAGTAGTGCGCAGGTGGGTTGGCTTTGGCCCCACAGTCGAACTTCACATTCTCCTGGCCCACGTACCAGTTCTGAGCTATGCCCTTGATCGATACCACTGGTGCAACTGCAAACAAGAAAAACATATATAATTATCTCTATGTAAACTACAAGAATAACATTCAAAACACTGGCAAAACAGAACAACATACGGTGCATGGTAAAAATATTTT
This sequence comes from Periophthalmodon schlosseri, assembly GCA_000787095.1. Taxonomy (NCBI): domain Eukaryota; kingdom Metazoa; phylum Chordata; class Actinopteri; order Gobiiformes; family Gobiidae; genus Periophthalmodon; species Periophthalmodon schlosseri. The sequence goes on from KN469781.1 coordinate 1,207, forward strand.
GGTTTTACTGGTTTTGAATAACATTGATTTTACTGGACTCTTTGTAACTGTTTGCATTGAAAAAAATGCTTAATATAAAATACAATAAAAAGTAGAATAGACTGAAACCAGTGAAAGAATGTAGTCCTTCAAACTAAATAATTTTAAACTTAAAGGGGCACTATGTAACTTTCTGCTTATCTCCATGACAATGTTATTGTTTGCCTGAGTGTTACTCGGTATGACATCTGTCTTGTATTAATAATTCATTGTTTTATTGCTTAAAAACACATTGAACAAACATACATTCTTAATGTGACCAGGTCACCTCTCCACCAATCTGACCTGTAACTCCACCTAATGCGTCACTTACTTGTTTCCATGGAGATGCTATAGATAAATTGAATGCTATAATGTGGAATTTTCCAGGAGTATTAATAACAACCTCCATGGAGACAAGCATATGGCAGACCCTCAACCAGAAAAGTTACATAGTGCACCTTTAAATCAAGATAAATATTGTAAATTCAATCCATTGGCTGTGTGCACAACAGTGCCTGGCAACATCACTGTTAGTGCCAGTATTTGTCTCTCTATGGAATTTTGCCAAGTCAAAATAAATATTATTTGTTTTACTCAAATAAATAAATATTTAAACACCACAAACTGAAGTCATCTACATAAAACAATCGTCTTAATATTAATTCATTAAAATTTTTAAAGGTTGTTTTTTTATATTAGCTTTGAGACACAGTGGGCTAGCTAGCATGCTGCTGTGTACAGAGCCTATTTTATCTTCTGTTGTGCAGTGTGAATGTGCACAAAACAAACAAACAGAATGACTCTGGCTTGTGGTAAAACAACAGCCTCGCTCCGACATAAATGTTCTGCAGCTAATAATAAACTCCACTGACCAAGCATGACCCAAACAGAAAAGAACAAGACGAGAGTGAACTGCCCCTGTAATAAACCAGAGCTCACACTGAGTCCATTTTGTCCATCCGAGTCCTCTGGAGGTCAGAAGGATGCCTCCTCCACACTGAAATGGTGCTTCTTTTGACATGATTTATGGAGCCACACACCTCCTCCTTATGTGCATATGACTGGACTACTCATTTCACTAAAACACTTAACATAATAATACTTAAGATTTTACTCAAAATGTGGGGTTTCATTGTGAAGCTCATCATTTTACTTCCTGGTTGGACACGTGCAGCAGATATGACATATATAGAGATAACACCAAAACTGGTACCTAGCAACCATAATGTAAACAAGGGCCAAAACTGGTCTAAATTACACAACAGTTCTGATTAGACTCAAATCAGAACATCTCTATTTAGTAAAATGAAGGTTTAAAGTGTCAGAAAAATGCCTTCCCTGTGTGTATATGATCTCTGCATTTGGAGTTTTGTGTTAATGACATAGGCAGAGGGATTCTGTTTTACATCAGCGCTACTTCCTGTATTTTTGTACTTTTCTTCTCAACTTTTTTTGCCACTTAACTGATGTAAAACTGTGATAAATATTGACCACAGGGACTATCCACCAAACCACGTCAGAATTAGAAGAACATGAAAATCTGCCACATGACCTTAAACATTTTAACCTTGGTTTGCGGCTCCTGTCTCTCCTCTGTAGACCGCGCGCCTTGTGTTGCTGCTAAAACCTGATCAATATTTCATAAAGCGCCTTCATTAGCCCACAGTGTCCAAACAGACTTCCCCTGAACCACGAGCCAAGTGTGCATCCATTATTATTATTACAACAGGAGCTCAAATGAGTCTTTTATGGTCAGAGATATTGTTTATAGCTTCAGAGCATTTTAAAAAGACATTAGAAAGTTATGTGATTTAGTTTGATAATCCTGCTCCTTCTGTTTGGTTCTGTGGAGCTACTTCCTTTGCCAGAGGCTATGTAGCAAGTAGTGATGAGACTTTTGGCTCCTTTGTGGGATCCGGATCTTTTGAATCCGTTCATCTCAAAGAGCCGTTTTAAAGACTGGCTTTATTACCATTTAATTATATGACAGAAGCCAATGTGAGAACTCATTTTATCTACTAACTAATCACAGAGAGAACTGACCAAGGCTCAGATGTGTTTGAAAACTGAGAGTGGGAGTGTTTTACCCTTTGGAATTATAAACAATGTAAATAAAACGTTTCACTACAATAATAATAATAATAAAACTAAGGTCGTTTTCACACTGCCTCTAGTCAGGTCAGCGTAAAAGAGCATTGACTCAGAGAGCGGTGCTTGGGCCGGTGTGGACCCAACAGTCTCACTCTGGACCACAGTAAACGGCCTCTCCCAGAGCGCTTCAAACAGGAGGTCTCAGAGCGGCTCCACTCATACTCTGGAGCGGGGCGAGTGTGGTGTGAACGCGGCCGAAATCAGTGTTACCTCCTGTGAATTAAAACTTACTTCAGATTTTCTTCCCAAACTGCTGCTTCACTGATTTAAAACTATAATAAATATTTTACACAGGAAATATCGCGCCAAATGAAGCAATAATTAGAAAAACATCGTGGTAACCGATCTATGCACTTTGACCTTTTGTCTGTTTTTGCCACTGGACCAATAATTCTAATCTTTTCACATAAATGCACTCTCTCTCCCTTCTTTCTTCTAGGAGCTTCAGTTGCAACTCTCTTCGTTTCCATCTCCCCCGCAGCAGCAGAACCTTCAGCCTTTGCATCTCCTTCTCTTCATCATGAATGCAAAAGTAAAATCGAACATTTGATAAACTTCAGCTATTATCTCAGTGTAATAATGCCGCACTCTGGAATATGCTCTGTTGCCAGCGAGGCTGCTCCTGACTCAGCACACTGTGTAATTCTCACAAATGATGTAAATGTTAATGGAGGCAATAAATAGTGAAATGAATAGGTGAACAGCTGCAGGCACAGTCCACCTGCCGCAGAGCCTGTGTGTGTGTGTGTGTGTGTGTGTGTGTGTGTGTGCGTGCTGTGTGTGTGCTGTGTGTGTGTGTGCAGGTGTGTGTGCATGTCTGTGCGTGCATGCCTGTGTGTATGTGCGTTTGTGTGCGTGTTCGTGTGTGCTCGTTTGTTTGCGCGTTTGTGTGCATGTGTGTGTGCGTGTGTGTCTGTGTGTGTGCATGTGTGAGTGCGTGTTTGCGCGCATTGTTTGTGGGCCTGTGTGTGTGCGTTTGTGCATGCGTGTGTTTGTGTGTGTGTATGTGTGCGTCTGCGTGTGTGCGTGAGTGTGTTGTGCATTTGTGTGTGTATATATATGTGTGTGTGTGCTTGAGTATGTGCGTTTGTGCCTGTGTGTGGGTTCAAACAGCTGGCGGTTAGCGCTAATGTCTCACTTACATTTACTGCTGTGGCCCAACGAGACAGAGATTTACATAGAACAGGAACAATTAACAGAGTGGAGCATTTTGTTTTGTTTTTCGTTAAGGCAAACTGGCATCTATAGCACATCTTACAAAAGCAGCTGTATCAATATTCAGAGTCATTTGGGACAAATAAATTCATAATAATGCAGTATTCACTTTCACTGAGATGCTCAACAAAAAGCAAAGATGGCAGACAAAATAGCTGCTGACCATTTGTATTCCAGACTTACTTCAAACTGTGACCCCTGACTGTTTAAGCAACACACACACAAAACTTAAATAAACAGATTCATCACAAATATGAACATGTATCATTTTGGCACATTCAGTTTCAAATATTGTATAGTTAGTTATAACTTGCAGACCACCAGAGTATTCCTATTGTATGGGGTTTTGCTGAGTCACGTTCAAATGACAGATTAGGTGGTGGACGGGCGGATGGACGTCACGTCATCATCTTAGAGACTTTGTAAAGTGCAACTCATCAAAAAGAGCTAAAATTGGGGAGGAAATAGCCATGACTGTTCTAGTGACTGCATGGTGCTGGGTGCTGTTGTGCATAGAGCTAATTAACAGATTAATCCCCTAAACCCTACACTAGTTCTTATATGAAAAGAACAGAGCTGACACAGCACAGAACCAGCACCCGCCCCGATCAAACCCGGAACGAGCTCCCTGATGAAAAGGGGTATACATGTTGAAGCTGCTGAAGCGCTCTACTCACAGTGCACATTGAGTGTGAAGGGGATGCGGAAGTCCGTCTGCAGGGCTGGGTGCTTGACCACACAGGTGAGCACGCGGCCCTGGGCGAAGCTTTGGGGATGCCACATGTAGTGCACGTGTACGGAGGTGGTGCCGTCTGTCTCCTCCTGGCTCTGGCTCTCACTGCGCCCCTGCAGCTCGGTCTCCCAGAACACCTCAGCCGCCGGACGGCCTCTCTCCGCGATGCACGTCGCCACCAGGGACTCATTGGCCCCGTCCATGAGCGCAGTGGGGCCCGCAGACACGTACACTTTTGGCTCCACTGTGAAGAGAATGAAAGAGAGAGTTAGGTTAGGGACAGGCTGGGTAATACATTTTAATCAGATCATGTCTAATGGTCAGTACGGTTGTCAAAAGTATCGAAAATCAGATACAAATCGATACTAAAACTAGTTTCGAAACTAGATACTCATTTGAGCAGGTATCAATACTAAAAAAGTCCCATTGACAGGACAGAAATGAACCTTTCCTAAATATCTTTAGAATGATCTTGAGCTGTATCTTTCACGAGTATAAGACACATAGACTAGTACACGCCCATGGACCACTATGAACCTACTGGACACTGAGGGATTACACAGATATAAGGCCACATGAGAACAGAACACAAAGTACTATTATTTAATGTGGAAAATTGCATTCTATTGTCTAAACAGAGTGTTTTTTTATTATCATCATGGTATCAGAATCAGTATTGAGTATCGAGTCTATTCCTTAGTATCGTGACAACACTAATCCCAATTTGGTTTCATTTCATCTTTTCTTATTAAAACCCATGAAATATGATTTTTGATATGAGTTTGAAATTTTAGTATCGTGACTGCTACTACTTAACTACTACTACTTAATGGAGAGGTCTACAGCCAGTCCTCTGTCAGTAAAAGCATGCGGTTTGGAGCAGAGTTCAGACTTTAGAGGAAGATGTGGGATTATGTTTTGTGTTAAATGCCTCAAGTCTGATTAAAAGTCTTGTTTGTGTTCATGAAACCATTTTTATTTAGTTTTGGAAAAGAAGTTCTTTCTTTTTTGGCTAGTAGGGGTAGTATTTGAAATATTGCACCAGGGCAAAAACACAACTGATACAATAATATACTTGCTCCAGTACAGCTTATTGTATAAGCAGTTAAAATAAGTGAGCCGTGTACTATCTGCAACTAATTATGAAGTGCCAATAAATAGGAAGTGTGCGGGTAGCATGCTAGTTGATGTTAGCACTGTAGCGGAAAAACTCCACTCTGGTTGGTCTCTGAAAGTTGTGAAAAGCTCTTATAAACTCATCATGGTGAATACTTAGCATACTCTGAATGCATAAGTTAAGTGAGGAATAACTTTGGGCCACTGCAAACTGTTTAAAATGAACTAGTTCTGTTTTTCATGTTTTTAAGACAAAAACAAGGTACAGCGTCCTTAAATAAAATAAATCGATTTAACAAACTATTTTTTTCCTCTGCAGCAACAATATCTCCCTAAAATGCAGTTTATACATGAGAAATCATGAATCTACGTGAGTTACATTTTATAGAAAGTCACAAGAGTAATATATATATCTTTTTGGTCACTTTATAGCATGGTTATTTCAACATAACCTCATAAAATTTAAATGCTTTAGCACTTAACCGTAGATTTGATATCTCGGCTTGTAAATAACATATCTAGTTACTTCCACCACATGTCAGAAAAGAGAAAAATGACAAAATGGCTATTGATCTATTGTGTTTCCATATGAATAAATAATGTCCTTCATAAGACGACATGGGGAAGTGGCCTAAGAGCTGCTTTATGCATGAAACATACATGAGCTGTGACACTCACCGTACCAGAGCGTTTGCTCTCATGTTCACCAGAAAACCAGTGTCACTACTTCAGCTAGACTGACAAGGTGCCATCATGCAAATATATATGTACATATATGTAGACACTGTTTGTAATTGTCATAATAATAATTGGAAAATGTGTCTGTAAATGTGAATAAATATTATATGAACCTCTGTAACATGCAGAAGTAGACATGTCACAATGTCTCATAGCCATTTTTAATGACCTAACTGATTCACAAATAGTTTGTCCCAGTAGATATATTGTAAAAGCAGCTCTTGAGGTCAAAATAAGTCTGCTGTGTGCTGTCTGCATCTAATTATAAAGAGTTTTCCTATTCGGGAATCAGGAAGTGTGTGATTAACATGCTAGTGTTTGTTATCTTTACCATGACGACAAACTCCACTCTAAGAGCTGTAAAAAGTGTTTATAAACTCATCATGGTGAATAATTAGGATGTTCAGAATGCATAAGGTAAGTGAGGAATAACTCTGGACCACGGCAAACCATTTAAAATGAACTAGTTCTGTTTTTCATGTTTTAAAATCAGGTACAGAGCCTTTAATATATTGTTGTAAATGAAGTTCTCACAGTTATCCCCCTGTGAGATCTAATTTCAGTTCAATCCTGAGATTCTGACAGGCTCAAGATCAACAAAAGAAGTGCAAAAGCTGAACCATGACACGACAACAGCAGTTGACATTGGCCTGTGATGTGTATCTCTGTAGCCAAAGCCCCTAGGAGTACACACACATGCACACACACATACACGCACACACAGAAACACACACATGTACACACACACACATGCACACACACATACACGCACACACAGAAACACACACATGTACACACACACACATGCATACACACACACACTCTCACTGCTCACACACACACGCACACATGCACACACACATGTACACACACGCACACACATGCACGCACACACACACACACACACACATGTACATACACACACACACACACACACACACAGAGTTAGAGAATGCGAGGCCGCGGGCTGTCAGCACGGTGCTTGTTGTGAGTGAGATAGTGTCACTGGCCCTGCTCAGAGCTGGATACAGTTACAGTGTTTCCTGAGAAAAACAGCAGGGCTGGACAAACACAAGAGGGAATACACACACTACCTGTGATACTGTCAGCACTGAGGCCTCAAAACAAACTCTCACACAAGCTCTAAGGAGAAGCTGTAAGGATTCACACTTGGGACTGGTATGAGACAGAGGACTTTACACTGAATACAGAGGGGTCCACAGAGTCCCACTGTGGTCGTCTGTCCCACCAATGTTTTGTCTGCGTCTGCGGATAAACACAGATCAGCTCTGAAGCTAGTACGAGTTGGTTTTAAACTACATGATTTTTTAAATGTTTTCATCAAAAGAAAGTGGTCCTGTTTGTGGCATAAGCAGGGCAGGGGTAAAACAGACTTGACAGACAGACAGACTGTTTGAGTAATCTTGTATAATTCTTCATACAAGTCTTCAGTGTTCAGAAAAATGCCATTTTCACCTACCCCATATCCCCGCCCGCACCTCTGTACTTATTTGTGATTACTCAAAACATTCAGCTTGTTACAGTGAAATACCACAATGAAGAGGTGGGCCCTGTCTGTTCTGCAGTTTTGAACAGGAAGTCAATGGACCTGTTTCTATTATTAGGGCATTTTGAAATCCATATCACAGTTTATAAGGAACAATATGTAAAACAATGATTTAAGTTTATATTTCCATACAAAATAATAAAAAAAACCCACACAATTTCTTCTTTAGAGCTCTTTTAAATCAGATCTAAGCTAGACCAAGTAAATGAAGCAGGACTACAAACAAGGGTTAAACTTGGTATAATTGAAGAAGAGATAAACATCGCAGAAAACGTGTTCTGAAGGAGCGCACTATATCACACTAAGGATGTGTGCAACAATGAAGGCTTAAGCCTGGGTGTGCCCTAAAAATCCCTTCTGCAAATAAAATAAACAAAGTGGCCCTTACAACACAAACATATTGGAGCCACCATTACTATACAGTGTTTCCTTAATGACTTCAGCTTCCTATCAGTGTGTATGCTAACGTGTTCTTGTGTCCTAGAGCGCTCCATCTCCTCCACGTCCTCCACCTCCTCCACGTCCTCCACCTCCTCCATCTCCTCCAACCTAAAACCAGCCCACTTAACTGCTCTAGTGACAGTTTAACGTCCCGGAGAGCCCCAGACCAGCCCGTAACCCGAGGTCCTCTCCCACCTCTCTGCTCATTGGAGCTCTGGCACTGAAATCAAATGTCTTCTTGGCACAGAGGGTTTTCTATAAATACCCCGGGTCGGCGACTCGTGTAGCCAGCGCAGGGGTGGGGCCGCTGGGTGCATTCTTCAGCGCTTTTGCCCCTCCTGTCCCGAGAACTATAAACAGTAGTTGGTCTATTTGAGGAGGAGGCAGAGGAGGCAGACTGGCTGGGTATCGTGCATGGGTGGGTGGTAATGAGTTATATTTACTCAGTTACAATTATTTTGGTAACTTTTTTAAGGGACACTTCCAGGAAAAGTTTTTAGATCCATATGAGTAACCAGAACTACTACTACTCTCAGGTTGGCTACTGTTTGCAATTAGTGAATAAGACTATGAAGTACATTTTTACATAGTATAATGTCCTATAATATTTATAATATTTCAGACTTAAAGCAAATGTGAACGCTTGTGGATGAATTTAGATTTTAGAAACAAAAGAAATCTCATCACGACAGCAAAAAAATTACTTTTTTTCCCCAAATCACCTTAAAATGTATTGTAAATCTGTTCTTATGCAAACACCACAAATTGCACATCAATGTTTGCGTGTCAGTTTTTTAAAGCCCGTACTGTGAGTGGGCTTGCATCTCCACAAACCTGACTCTTATATGGTCTTCTTTATTTTAAGAGGACAATGTACAGTTACGTTTCACAGTCATGTTCGTGCCAGATTCTAGTTTAGGAAGGTCATCTCCGTCTGGAGTGCTTTAAAAGGGAAGAGGGGAAAGGGTCACAGGACAGTATTTACAGTGCAATAACACTCAAACATCCATAACATTCATCTGTCTCACACACGCCACATGATCAGCGCTGACGGATGTTCCTTTGCCTATAATCTTCCGCAGTATGGCTTATATAGCTCCAATGTTCCAAAGTATGGTTTTAACTTTCTGTTTCCATGGTATCATAGGTGATGTGCCGCCTCGACCAGTAAGTCAAAGTAGTTTTTCATCATCATACACTTTTTTGCCTTTTCTTGAATATTTGAATGCTTTTTTACTTGTACTTGAGTAATATTATTTAAAAGTACCATTACTCTTAGTTACAGTCTCTGTCTACCCCACCCACGTCTGCTGAGTACACAGTAACTACGGCGACGTGTTGAGTTAGAGCTGCTGTCAGGAGCAGGAGGGAGAGGGAGGGGCAGGAGGGCAGGGGGGTAACGATTTTCCATCAACAAAGTGGCGGGCCCTGGCCTGCCCCGCCCGCCCCCGACGGCA
>KN469781.1:10734-30269 GCA_000787095.1 Periophthalmodon schlosseri
CGCTGACGTCAGCCTGGGGAACCCCAAAAACAGGGGCCTGGACAGGGCTGAGCGAGAGAGCAGAGCCAGAGCAACGCACCGGAGGAGAAAAGATATTTTTACAATACAACTTTGGTCTCGTAGAATTACAGGGTTAGATGTACAATGCTGTTGGAACTGTCCATGTTCAGATCAGGGACAATCAGTCACTAACCGATACTAAAACTAGTATCGAAATTAGATACTCATTTGAGCAGGTGTCAATGCTAAAAAAAGTCCCATTCACAAGACAGAAATGAATCTTTCCTGAATATCTTTAGAATGATCTTGAGCTGTATCTTTCACAAGTATAAGACACATAGACTAGTACACTGGACCACTATGGAACCTACTGGACACTGAGGGATTACACAGATATAAGGCCACATGGGAATAGAAAACAAAGTACTACCATTTAATGTGGAAAATCACAATCTATTGTCTAAAAAAAGAGTGTTTTTATTACCATTGTGGTATCGGAATTGGTATTGAATGTCGAATCTATTCCTTAGTATCAAAATCGAGTTTTAAATTTTAATATGGTGACTAGTTGAGATGTCATACAGTAAATGTGTAGTACATTCCAGTGTGGACAGTACAATGGTATCGGAGAATGTTAATGATTACATGGAGCTATTGGTTTAACTTATCTGCTTGACCAAATACACATGATTAATCCAGTGCTTTGGTTCTCAGCAGTTTTAATGGTGGGAAATTTCATCTGACCATGTTTTAGTAATCCATTTTCTAGATAACTGTTCACAAACAAATGTATGGCTTTTTTGTTTCATCCTAGAATTGAAACTGGACAGTGTTCCTCCGTGTTTTTAAAGTCCTTTCACCTTCACCAGATCATTCCAGTGCTTAAATTGCCTCATTACAGCATCTATCTCAAGCATTCTATTAGCGTTATTTTGAGAATAGCAATGCTGCTAATTTGATGTTTCAAAATGCTTCACTCCCCACTGAGTAGGACTTGGATTAGGTCAAATGCATTGTATTTCCTTTATATAAGTTGTACAACAAAATTGTACATCTCTGTAACTGCTGCAGTGAGCCTCGTCATTTTCGTATTAACCTGTTCTACATGATCCTGGTGTTTTTATTTCACTATTGTGTCTGTAAATCAAGATATGAACGTTAATAACATACAAATCAGGCGCCTTCTTTCCCCAAAGTCGCTCCTGCTAGCGTTAGCAACAGGTTTGATTGACAGCGTTGCTAAGCGCCCGCTCCCAACTAAACCAGCGGTGCAGACGGGAAGGGGTGTTACCTTCAATAGCCTTGCTCTGGATTGGCTCTTTGGTTGCTATGATCATGGTCAGAATTCCAAATATGGAACTGGGCTCCAAATTGGCCCCAATAACTGCTCTAGCCTCGATGAGCTTCATTTGACTGGGGCCGAACGCTGTGGGTGACGTCACACTCCCTTAGTCCACTTCTTTATACAGGCTATGGTCCAAACGTACGTCGGTAGAGTATGTCATCATCACCACACAAGGAAAGCATTTTTCTGGCCACTGTGCTGTTATTCTTTCTGACCACACATCCAGGTGGAGGAGGAGTTAGAAAAGCTGAGCTGATCCAAACCACTGCAGGGTTCATAAAACAGCAGATGTCTTGAGCCCAGACACACACCTGTCACTCAAAGTCAGCACACAAGGGTTAAGTTCCAAAACAGTTGTCCTATAGGAGCTCTGACACCAAGGCCAGCACACACACACACACACACACACACACATAAACACGCACACGTTCTATGGGCATTCTTCACTTGTCAACACACTCATGCATTTATGGGATTTTCCAACCACAGCCAACAGCATAGAAACATGAGTCACAATGGAGGTCAGTGCTGCATTTGAGTGAAAGAGGAAATGAACCTTTGCTTACTGGAAACACCACACACTTAACATTGTTTTAAATGTTGGACCAAAATTATTGCAGTAAATTGGGTAGATAGAACAGCTTAAGTTTGGTTTTGGCGGTAACATGCTTTTCACTGACAAAAGATGATGTGAGTTTTAAATGGGAGTTTTGTTTTGGTTTTTTTTATAAGTTTTGACTACATCAGTTTTATTTGGATGTTTATTTCTAGAATTTTAGAAAATGCACAAAACTTCTCAAAGTTAACTAACACAGTTGTCAGAGGAGGGAGATATTTGCCTGGGATCCAGAACACACTGCATGGATGGTCGATTAGCCAATCGGGGACACGCATGGTCCCTCCATATCAAACAAATATGGCTGCTTACGAGGAAAAAAGAAAGAAAAAAATATCACAGGGGATTGAAAACAGGGAGGATTTCTGCAGAATCAATGAGTGGAGCCTAAACTAACTCCTTTGTTTCACATGCAGCACTGAAATCAAATCTGATTGGATGATCACGTCTGGTAACACCCTTTCTCACCCGCACTGCTGGCTTGGCAGGGCGCGGGCACTTAGCAACGCTGTCAATCAAACCTGGTCCTAATGCTACTGGGAGCAACCTTGGGGAAAGAAGGCGCCTGATTTGTCTCTTATTAATGTTCATATCTTGATTTACAGACACAATAGTGAAATAAAAACACCAGGATCATGTAGAGCGGGTTAATACCAACATTTTAAGACCAAAATGACGAGTCTGACAGCAGCAGTTACAGAGAGAGGGGCCACAGTTTTTTAATGTAAAGTGAACTGGAGCCAGAGTTGATGGAACCGGAAGCGCCCATGATCACTTCCTATTTAGAATGCGGCGGCTAGCAGGTTAGCTATGTCCATTTATATATACAGTCTATGAGATATATCAAAATGTGGACAATATTGTAATGGTTGCACTGGATGTGTACACAATTAGAATATCAGGCAGAAACCCACCACATAATCTTCTAAAGGTAAAAAAACCTGCACTCTCATGGTTCATTTTGGTCTATTTGCATAACAGAATCACAAGCAGATGTCTGAGTGATTGCAATGTTTTCTTGTGCAATATTGTCGGTAGATTTTCACATTTGCCAGTTTTGGTGACTTCAAGCAGACCTTTCCTCCTGTAGTGGTGTTTGTGTGTTGTTAAGACAAATGTGAGGAGCCTGACCTGACTGATGGATTCCCTTTAATAGACGTATCAATAACATGGACGCTGTCACTAATTGGGTGAAGTCGTAGTGATTTTGAATAGAGTGGATTGTTTTTCAGTAGATTTCTTATTGACCTGTCAGCGCTTTCAAACAAAAGGTCATTGTAAGTGTTCCCGGCCCGAGCGATGCCTTCCTGACGGCTTCCTTCCTGCGGCTGCTGCCCTCTGCTCCGCAGCCCCTGGAACAACTCACTGGTCTACACCCAGGTCTCACAGGGCACAGGGACATGCATTAGAAAGGAGTAGTAGTAGTAGTAGTAGCAGTAGTAGTAGTAGTAGTAGTAGTAGTAGTAGTACTAGTAGTAGTAGTAGTAGTAGTAGCAGGAGTAGTAGTAGTAGTAGTAGTAGTAGTAGTACTAGTAGTAGTAGTAGTAGTAGTAGGAGGAGGAGAAGGAGGAGTAGACCTAGTAATAGACCTGTGCTCAGGTCTCTGCTCTGGCTCCTGTGGCTCAGAGAATAGACTTTAAAGCAGCTCTGCTTGTTACAAGTCTCTCCATGGCCCAGCACCAAAGTACATCTCCCACATGTTGGTGCCATATGAACCATCTCACACTCTGAGGACTTCAGGGACCGGCCTCCTGCTGTAGTTCTAGTTTAGACCTGGCCTCCCACTGGTGCCCAGAGTCAGGACTAAACATGGGGAATCAGCGTTTCAGTTTTCTGCAGCTAAAACCTGGAACAGTCTTCTTGAAGATGTGAGACAGGCCTCTACTTTGACAATGTTTAAATCCAGGCTCAAAACGGTTCTGTTTAGCTGTGCATATGACTGAAAGGTTTTTATTCTGCACTCTTCTCTTTTAATGTTCATTTTATGTTGATTATTTATGTTTTGATTTGTTGTATTGTGATTTTAATGTCTTATTCTGTAAAGCACTTTGAATTACTTTGTGTACCAATTGTGCTATAGAAATAAACTTGCCTTGCCTTGTAGTAGTAGTAGTAAGAGTAGTAATAGTAGTAGTAGAAGTAGTAGTAGTACGAGTAGTAGTAGTAGGAAAAGAATGAGAAGTAGTACTAGTAGTAATAGTAGTAGTAAGTTAAAACACTTCGATTACACAGTACTATGGCACAGGGGTTGTATTGGTACAGAATGATCTATGCCTCACTGGGAGACTGATTACAGGTTTAGAGGCAGACAATCTGCTGAATGTCTCACCTTGGTCTTCGTCTTCTTTTTTGTGGTGATTACTGCTCAGCTCAATAAGTCCATATTGCAAGGACCTATTGTGTCAGTATTATGAAGACACAGTTAGAATCAAATTGTATTAAAATATTCAAAATATGTAAAGTTGATTTTTGGCACAGTTTGACTAAAGCAGGGATTCATATTTTTGAGTCTTTGAGTTTTACTGCGCAAAAATGGAAAAATGCTGTTCATTTACCTCATTTTGGAGTGAGTTAGTTGGAGTTTTGTGAATGACTAGACAGTTTCATCTGCCTTTTCACTTATGAAGTCAAGATACTGGGCTATTTTTGTGCAATATCCAAGATTTGAGAGCTAGGGCTGGGCAGTGAAACTCGGTTCCAAGTAGGAACTGACCGAAAAGGTTAGGTAAGTACTGGTCCTGAAAAAACACTATTTTTCCAGTACCAGACAACTGGACACCTTTTAATGCACAGGACATGTCTTTAGGCGACTCCAGCTCTAAGATATAAATCATTCCTTTTCATTTCCATTTGTATTACTCTGTGTACCTCCATCTCTCTAACCCCACTCCAGATAATATTCCATTGTCATGCCTTAGATTTAAGTGTTTACTCCTTTACATTGTGTTTGTTGAGTTGATTTCAAAGGACACAGAGTGGAGTTGACCTCTTTGGCAGACCTCAGGGTAAACATCAGCTCAGAGTGCAGTCTCCTGTATACGGGACATAGGAGTATTCTAGCTGTATATTGTTTCAGTGATGGCTTGTTTTGTCGCAGAGCCCTTTGTTTCTTTGTGTCTGCGTGCTTGTGTCTTGTGAAATATGTAGTTACAGCTCGGGGGTAGACATAAACAAGCCACTGTGCCTGGGAAACAGCATATAGTAGAACTACCCATAGGTCTCACAATGGTGACGTTCCATCTGGCTGTATTACACCTCTAGGAATAACCAGAGGAGGGGAGTAGTCATTACATTTACTCAGTCGCATTTACTTGAGTAACTTCGTAAAGAAATTGCAGAGTCTTCTCTTCTCTTCTAGCAGCATACTTTTACTCCTATTTGAGTAAAATGTTAACTGAAGTAACAGTACTCTTACTTGAGTGAAAGTTGTGGTTCTTCTTCCCACTGTGTTTAAATGGTAAAAGGTCATATTTTTATATAGCGTTTTTCCACCTTCAAGGTTCAGTGGATCTGACTGCTCAACCAATGTTTATGTTGATAGCAGGATTTTGAACCGCCAGCCACCGACTGATTTTAGTAACCAATCAAAAGGCTGCACAAGGTTGATAAAAAATAAAGGGATGTGGTTCATACTAGGGTTGGGCAATATGGCAAAAATGTCCCATATTAATCTTGATTTGCAATTCTATTTTATTTTATTTCCTTATTAAAAACTAATAAAAATAGCTAAAATTTGACTTTTTTGTTTAGTCAGTGGATTTGAACTAAAAACAAAAACTAATTTCTTCCTCTGAAGTCGTGTGACTGCTCCAAACCACATACTTTAACTGACAGAGGACTGGCTGTGGACCTCTCTATTAAAAAGACCTAAACTGAGAATATGAAACTATTTAATTTGTATTATTTGCACAGCCAAAGTTCATATTATAATTAGTCTTTTAAAGGCTCTGTACCTGAACCTGTCTTAAAAATGTGAAAAACAGAACTAGTTCATTTTAAACAGTTTGCAGTGGTCCAAAGTTATTCCTTATGCATTCTGAGCATCTTAATTATTCACCATGATGAGTTTGTAAGCACTTTTCACTTTCAGAGACCACAGCAGAGTTTTGCTGTTACGGGAACCTGGCCCCTTTAAAGCGGAGGTACCTGATTTTTAAAACATGAAAGAACGAAGTAGCTCAGCTGGTAGAGCGTTCATCCACTGATCTGAAGGTTGGTGGTTCGAATCCCACTCTCAACATAACCATCATTGGTAGAGCGGTCAGATCCACTGACCCACAGGTTGGCAGTGCAATTCCAGCTCCCACAAATGAATGCTGTTGTTGTTGTGTCCTTGGGCAATACACTTAACCCACTTCGCCCCCAGTGTCTGTGTACACTGGTGTATGAATGGGTGAGTGATTCCTTGACGTAAAGCGCTTTGAGCCTTGAAAGTGGAAAAACACTGTATAGAAATGTGACAATGACCATATCCATGATTTTTTCTATGCGCAGCTAAGAACAATTTTTCAGACAGAGAAGTGAAGCAGGGTGGACCCCCAATGCTCAGTCAGTCAGCTCTCATCCCTAGACAGGCTAATAATAAAGGGTTACTCAAACATGAATGAATGAAACGAAACACAACTCCATGACTTAAAGCATGACTTAAACTTAAAGAGTTAATTTTGTGTAATATAGGGGCTTTAACTTTAACTAACACTTATTTTGGCCTTTCCCAGCTTCTTCAGAAAACAAAAACCCATTTGAGATCTTGTAAATGAAAAACAGATTGATCGCTTTTATTTTTGTCAATATTTCTCCAGACACTGCAGCATTTAAGGTAGTTCTCATTAGTCATAGGAGCCCCAGTGTGTCTCTGGGGTCCTCAGACTCTACTGCATTCAGCCCTGCTCTATCCTGTACACCCACTCAGGGCTCCAGACACATGCTGACCACTGCAGATCTTCAGATCCTCTGGGCTTTACTCTTCACGACAGTTGCTAACAATGATCAAAATAAAAGTTGTCTATGTAAATTTGTATTACTATTGCGTTGTTTGATCAGGCTAAAGGCTGTATTTATTATTTCTGGTGCTGTAAAACCCTGAGGAAGTGGGATATATTTCCATTTGTTTTGACTATATTTTAAAGAAGGAAAAGCAGCAGTATGAAAAATGGAGGCAGGTCATACAGAAGTGGACTGGGTAGGACCAAAAGCTGGACACAATCTCATGTCAACATTAAGACACAACACAAAGTTTTACTAGTAGTCGACTGATTGAAAAAGTAAATAAATAAAAGCTGACTGCAGGGGCGTCAATGAAGGGGGACAAAGAGGTCTGTTGTCCCGGGGCCCAGAATTGGACTCTCTCCTGACAAACAAACAAAAGCATCATTGTTTACCGTACTGTGCACTTAAATGAGTGAGGCTTAGATAGAAATTAGACTCGGCTCCAAACAGCCGGGCTCCATTCGATCCTTGATGTCTGTCCTAATTTATATGATCTATTTCCAGCTCATCTTCATTGGTCAGTATGGCACGTTTAAATGCATAATACTTTGAGACAATACAACACACTCATTTGCATTAGGGTTTTTGTTCTTCATTTGGACTTTGACTCTAGAGGATCTGTTCAGACAGACAGGATCCATAAAGCTCGTCCACGTGCTCTGCTGGGATCATGATGTTAGCTTGACAAGAAATAGTTTTTCCCCTCCAAAAATGAATGTAAAAAAATATATAATTTAATATAAAGTCACCACAGTCTCCAACCCTACAACAATTCCATAGACTGTATACAGGAAGTGAGCATGAGCGCGATTTGATTCCATCAACTTTGGCTCTAATTCACTTTCTAACTCACTTAAAATGTTTGTATTAACCCGCTCTACATGATCCTCCCACTAGCGTTAGCAACAAGGCTGCCTTGCAGGTCGTTGAAGGTCAAGGACCTTCAACACCCTTCAACACCCTTGATCCTGATTGGCCCTGTGGTTGCTATGATACAGCATGCTCGGTCTATAGTCTATTCCAAATATGGTAATCAACTCCTAATTAGCCGCTATAACTGTTAGCCTTGATTGGCCTCATTTGGTCTACAAGCATTTCCAGTACAGTATTCTCTATAGAGCAAAGAGCAAACCATGACTGAACTAGTTTTCAACCCCGAGTACGACTGTAAGGCTGCACACCACTGTTTGAGAACCATAGCTCCATTACCAGTGTTGGGAAATAACTAAATACATAGGCCTGTCACGATAATGACTATATCAACTTTTTCTTTGTACTAATGGGGAATTTTTGGTTATTTTTCTGTACTACGGTGAGATTTGATCTGTATAGGTTTGAATCATAAACTTCTATGACTCATTACAGATGCAAAATAATTCTGCTTTATAGTTTGGTTTCAATATTATCCATTTTTCATTATATTTACTTCAGAAATATATTGCACTTCAAAACTTGTTATGGTGACAGGCCTCTAAGTACACGTACTGAAACTACATATTCACAATATGTACTGTATTCTGGTGCAGTTACTCTTTCATTCTCTTTCAAATTAAAAGGAATACATGGCGGTACTTTATAATGCAATTTTGGCTTCAAACTGGACAGTATTGGTGAGACTAAAGAAAACACAGCTCTTGCGGTGAGGCATGTGTGATTTGTCATTCTCAAATTAGACATAAATGAATGCAGAACAAACCAAATATAAAGCTGTTTGTAATTATATCTCATGTTTTGACATACTCTGATTGGCCCACGTAACAATACGTTTTCAAATTTGAATCTGGGTATTCAGTATTCTGTAACTAAATACATTTTCAAAGTATTCTTCCCATCACTGTGACCTGTGACCAGGGGTGAAAGTGACCTGCAGTTCATTCAGTCAGCTCAGGACACAAGCAGCTCTCTGGGGCCATGTCTAAATGATGTCTTGAGCATAACCTCAGTAAACACGATTAAAGGGGAGTGATAGAGCACATTTTCCAGTGATTTTAACTGGGTTGACATAGCACACATCTCCTTTAAGTGTTTATGGCTTCAGTCCAGGTTGTCATTGGAAAGTCAGGTGCAGAGACCTTTATTTACCCAGTGGTTACTCAAATTAAAACCTACTATTTTTCCCGCGTTGGAAAAACATACATTCTAAAAGGAGCGCGACGGCACACCCAAGTCAATATTATTCCAAAGACGCGTTTGCTCGGGAGGAACGATTTAGGAAAAATATCCAATTGCAATTTTTATGACAAGATTTGCGATTAATGTTTTAATAATAAGATTCTAATAAAAGTTCACATTTTAATCACGTCCAGAAGAATTGACAAAGACTGAAATCTGAACCGACAAACTAATACAAGAATTTTTTTTTTTTTGAGCCAATACCAATAATAAGAATTGTATTTGCCGCTACCGATATTAAGCTTTTGAAATCCATTGCAAGGACTAAATTTAGTTATAGTGAAGTTCACAAAAAATGTTTTACTCTTGTAAAAATAATAAAAAATGTATTTATGTGGGATATAAATTCATATTTTCTCTCACTGATGCACTGAGGACAAACTGGGACTGACACATGAGCAGAAACTTTGGAAGTGCAGAAAAAGTGACGTCTAAATTTTCAATAGAAGACCGATACCGATATCTGTGAAAAATCCTCAGATATCACAGATATTGCCGTTCATCCCTAACAAGAATCATATTTCAGAACATGTTTGTACATATCTAAACTACAGGGTTAGTGTTTTTATGTAGAATAAAACAGGAGATTTTGTTGTTGTAAATTATAGGCTGTGTCTGTATGTCCACACTATTCTCTAGTTAGAGCACGGGTTAGGGGTCATGCCATTTTTAGTGCTGTCCGAATGATGAAACAGTAGTGCACTCAAAATTTCCCACAATGCACCTTGGAAAGTAATGGGCATCGGTGATCACTAGACTGGTCCATATAGACCACAATGCATTGCGAGAGTCGGAAAAACAACAGTGAACAGAGACAGGTCTTTAACTGGACACAACGCGACTGAATGAAGCAGATAGAAGCACTGGTTTATCTCACTGTTGATCCTGATTATGAATAAAACACTTAAATAAACTCTTAAATAAACTGCTGCTGTGTAAAGTTGTTAGTGTTAGCCGCTTAACTTAGCTTGAGATGTTAAAAGAGCGATCATTTCTACATCCAGTCTGTTTACGTGAGATCCAGCTTGACAAAAACTTGTATGTTTATTATTAGTCCATAAATAATTGTGCATAATCTGATCATTATTTATGACAGAAATCAACTTTTATCAGAGTTTAGACTTCAGACTTTTTCACCCAGACGCCAGAGTCATGTGACCTGAATGTAGTGATCTGTGTGTCCGAATCGCTCTGTGAATGAGGTACTCCAGAGTCCAGGACAATGTAGTGAACGAGGGGTTAGGGGCTAGGGTGGACATTTGGACAGAGCCAGGGTAGTTCCAAAAATAGCAGCCTTTGTGATTTGCTAATTGCGCCCGTTCAAATTACAAATTCGATTGTGATTAATCTTGCTGTCCCAGTGCTTACCTAATATATTCACATAGGTGGATGCTTGCGTGTTGCCCAGGGGGAAGGTGGCCACTTTGCACGTGTACGAGCCGATGTCATCGAAGCCCACCCTCTCCAGGACGATGGTGGCGTCACGCACCGAGGGGGACACGAAGGACACGCGGCGGGAATACTCCGGGGACACAGACGTTCCGTACTCGGGGTTGAACACTGCCAGGGTGACGGTGTTAGAGGGGAGCCGGCGTTCCCAGGAGCTCTGGGTCAGACTCAGATTGGAGCCCACCTCGATCCGGCAGCTCAGGGTGATGTTCTTGCCCAGCACCGCGTTGATCCTTTCGGGGACGGTGACCTGGCTGCTGCCCACACCTGCGCCAGAGAAAATTGTATTAATATAGATGTTAAAATATCTCATAACTTATAAAATAACATAAGACTTTGTACTGCTTGTTTGGCACCTTTTTATGCTTTATGTTCCACTCTTGCAGTACTTGTTTGAGATTGATCGATGTGGGGTTTTTTTTATTACTGATGCTCATTATTTAGAATCTGTTGATATTTTTGAGCTGATATGTAAAGGGCCGATTTTAATAAGGTAAGCGCTCGATAGTTGAGTCCGGAGAGACAGTAAGTAATCACATAGCTCTGGTTACCACGTTAAGATGTTAGCTTTTGTTGCTATGAACAGGCCTAAAATGTTATATATTTTGTTACTGTTTTATTTTATGGTGTAAATTAGGTTTACACCATAGTGTAACCTTAGTGTAAGTAGGTGACACATTTGTTTTCTTACTTCTGCTAACTAACCCAAAACCTTTTCCTAACCCTAACCTTAACCAAACCAAACCCTAACTTAAACCTAGACACATTCTATGTAGTTCCCCTCACACTTAAGTGTTCAAATAATGCTTTTGGTCAGCCAAGACTAAATATCACCTTCTGCTGGAGATTTAAGGCCGATAGCTGATATGCTAAAAAGTGTAGACCTGATATATGGGTCTATCTCCAGTACTGCCTCCTCTACTTTACCTTTGACAGCTTGGAGTCTGCTGCTCTGAAGTATTTTGAAAGGCCAAATTAATAGCTGTGTTGCATGGCTATAGTTAAAGGTGCACTTTTCTGGTGAAGGGTCTGTTACTTGCTTGTCTCCATGGAGATGTTATTGCTTTTCCTAGACTGTTCCACAGTATGGCATTAAACTTATCTATCTCCCTGAAGACAAGTCCATTTAAGGGCTGGAATTTGAGTCTGGAGAAGATGTAACACGCAGGAATACATCCTGGTGTCCTTTTGAAATAGGTGCATCAAATGGGATACTGCAGAGCCCAGGACTTCACAAACCTCTAAAAACACATTTACTTTATCTACTTTAACATGTTATATGATTTAGTTGTATTTTTATGCAGTAAAGAACATGAAAAAGACAGAAGACAGGGGAATATGGTTAATTTATATAAATACAGTCAAAGCCTCATAATGCAGAAAACAGGACAGATGAATCATTGGCTTCAAGGTAAGTCTGTCTGAAATGTATAGCAGGAGACACAGCTGGAATACAACTTGTAGTTTAGTATTATTAAAAGAAATGTAATAAAAAACAACAGGGATGGGACAAGATCTCATGCCTCAAGATCTCACGCCTGAAGATCTCGCGCCTCAAGATCTCACGCCTGAAGATCTCGCGCCTCAAGATCTCACGCCACAAGATCTCGCGCCTCATGATCTTGCGCCTCAAGCTCTTGCGCCTCAAGCTCTCACGAGACAAAACTGCTACAAGATTGAGAATTTTTTCCATGTATTCAGTGGGATTGGACATAAAAAGGTTAAGCGCTGGTGAGTTACATCTCTTATAGTTATAAGGAGCAGTACTAGAATGGCAACAAATATATATATCACGTAAAATGGACTCTTGTGAGCTTTAAGCCATGTTATAATGTTGTTACCTCATCAAAAACATACCTGGAGTTGTGCTTTGTTTCATTCACACATGTTTGAGTAACACTTTATTATTAGTATGTCTACATCTCCAAAGCTCAAAATGCTCTGTTCCACCTTGTGATGTCATGAAGTGGTAGTTTTCAAGTTAACAGCTCCTTTTACCTTTAGCTCAGTAGAGATTGGCAACTCCAGCACTCCAATTCCATGGAGTTTTAAAACACAGTGAAGCACGTCCTGTATTACATGACATCACAAAGTGGAACAGAGTGTTCCATTTGAGAGAAGAACTCTCTAAATATGCAGGGTTTGTGTGTTAAATGTGTGAATGAAACAAAACAGAACTCCAGGCATGCTTTTGGCGAGGAAATATTATATCATACATCAGAAAATAGCGTAATATGAGCCATTTAAATATATATTTTTTTAATTGTTAGGCCAAAATTGAAGACTGAATCACACAATTTATATATCAGGATTTTTATTATTATTAAATGGACCCAGTCTCGTATCTCGTCTATTATTGTGGAAATTGTGTCTCGTTCCATCCCTAAAAACAATATTGGCATTGATAAATAAATGCTTTTCTACAACATAGCTAACACTTTCGTAAATAACTTCCTATTTCATTTGTAGTTGGCACACAGTTCACTGCTGCGTCTCATCCATCATCTGGCTCTAGTGCTTCACAGCGGCTGCATTAACCGCCATAATCGCTTCAGACCTGTTTTTTCCTGCCTTGTGAAATAGCTGCTTTCTTAATAGGCCCCATGCAGTCAGCACAGGACACTCAGGCTGGGGCACTGGGGCTCGTGCTAATTAGCGTAGCACCCTCTGAGCGGGCGGGCAGAGGAGCTGGAAGCAGATGAAACAAAAGCACCAGTGATGTTTGACTGGCTCCTTTTATAAGCCTCTTAATGTGACTGAAGCACAGCGGCAGGTCTCTGTCTGAGGAGCCTTTAGACCCCATGCAACGTGTTAACCAGAGTTTGAACTTTCAACTAATACAGCCATGGTAACCATTTGGTCAATGATTATTGTAAGAGATGAGCTATCCTAGAATAATAGAGTATTTAAAGCCACAGTATGTGACTTTTTAGCCAAAAATATACTAAAGTAAAAGCATGTTTTTTTTTTTGTTTTTGTTTTTTTTATTTTGATTGTGTTTATTGCACTGAAATACTTTGCTTGGAAATATTGTTCCTTTGGCTATAATCTATAATCCACAGTATGGGATACTGTGGCAGAATGTTCCATAGTATGGTTTTAACTTTCTATTTCTATGCAATGCCTGAATGCCTGAAACGTGCCACCTCTAAAAGGTTACGTACTGTACCTTTTAACTAAATAAAATCCTAATCCTAAAAGGTACAGTGAAGCACATATTGGTACAGTACATTGAGACAAGATGCAGAACAACACTGCCAAAAAGTTTTAAGATCGTCTGAAAACTCAAGAAAAAAATGCAAAAGTGATTTATAGAGCACATTTTCAGGAGCCTGTGATCAATCCGAGCTCATGGTCCTGTTTAGGAGTTTGATTTTACACAAAAAGGTGAGAGTGACTGAAAAACTGTTGGCTAATGCTAGCTAGCTTGTGACTGTAATGTTATTTGAGAGGGACTTGTTCTATTCTGAACCTGTTGTAGTTCTAACTAAGTCAGCTCTTAATGGTCAGATTGTGTTAAAACAAAGCTCAACAGAGCCTCAGGGTTGATGACGTCTGCTGCAAAGTATCAACAGTATCAATAAACAGTCAATGATTATTCTAGATTCACAATTATTCCACCAGGTGTTGCAGCTCTATTTTTTTTTTTTTTCAATATTGATATAAGTACTTTGCAGCTGATGCATCAACATTGCCTCAGGGTTTGATGCTAACTGTGTGCACTGTTCTGTCTCAGACTTTGTTAGACTTTAATCTGAGCTTTGGTTTAACACAATTGGATCAGAAGGAACGTTGATTTGTGCTGTTCAACAAGTCTCTCACGATTAAATTATAGTCACAAGCTAGCTAGCATTAGTCAACGCCATTTTTGTTGAAAATAAAACATCTCAACAGGACCATGAACGCTTGTATTGATTACAGGCTTCTGAAAATGTGCTGCTTGAAGCCATTTTCGATTTTTTCGTGAGTGATCTAAAAACATATCCAGCTGTGTGATGATAGCCACAAATTTGCCATATTATTATTGTCTTAAAACTCTACTTCGAGCAAAGGTTCTTATTTCACAGTAAAAGTATCTGAAAAGGTCAATAGTTGTCAGTTATGGTGTGATTTAGGATGAACATTATTACTCTGTACCAGATGTTTGAGCAGTTGTACTGGAAAGGCCATACACTACTTAGTTTAGACTTCTGAGACAAGTATGACGTCTGCTTTAGGTCACCCTCATCCTTCAACCTGTAGATAAGTCTTAATTACAAGTATAGAACCACATCTTCACGAGGAAAAAGTAGTAGCTAAACGGAAAGTGATGCAATATGTCAGATTACCAACCAGGAATAAATCCCTAATAATATGTTATACTTGGACCTGTCACACCAAAATGAGTCACTGAAACTGTCACACCATAATGAGTCACTGAATCAGGCGGGGTCACGTTTAAACACTACATTCAAATTTACAACTCCGGTTAAGAATTAATTGCAAAGTGTGGTCAATGATGCTCATGCGTGAAAGTCACAGTCCATATGCCAGGGTTTCATGTTCTTCTCATTCTGACTTGGATTGGTGGATAGTACCTGTGGTCAATATTTATCAAAGTTTGACTTAAGCTAAGTAGCAGTTTGTGGAAAAAAAAAGGTTGAGAAGAACAGCACAAAATACAGGAAGTTGTGGTGAGTGCTAAAACAGAATCCCTCTGCCTATGTCATCAACACAGAAAACTCCATCTAAAATACAGAGACAAGGAAAACATCGTAAACATTTAACACAATAAAGGTGTTGGCATCTATTTGTCTAATCATAACTATTGTGTCATTTAGAAAAGTTTTGGCTCATGTTTGCATTACGGTTGCTAGGTAAGCCAGTGTCCAACCAGGAAGTAAAATAAAAAACTTCACTAAAATTAAAAAACAAGACAAAGCTATTTAACATTTTTAGTAAAATATTGCATATAATGTTGTTAACTATGTTTTAGTGAAAAAGTACTCAAACATCCCATATGCAACTCAACTCTTTAAACGTACAGTATCTGGAGGTGGCACGCCAGCTGCATGGAAATGGGAAGTTAAAACCATACTTCGGAACATTCTCCGTGGAGATATATATGTTTTATGCCATATTGTGGAAGATTATAGCCAGAGGAACAATACTTCCATGGAAACAAGGCCAAACAAGTGTCAGGTGTGTGGAAATGCAAGCCAGAGTGTGTGTGTGTGCTGTGGCTTTAAGTTCATTCATATTCAAGCGTTTAGCTTTGGTTTCTGTTGTGTGGCAGCAGTTTGAGAAAGCTATATTTGGGTGTCATAAACTTCCACTTTGTACCTCGTCGCGGGTGTACGGAGTGGGGCTTATAAAAGTGTCTCTCTGGCTGGTATTTTCAGCCTCTGGCATGGCAGTGAGCGGTAGACCACAGCAATGCTCTCCAGACCCAGTGAGGAGTGTACAGAGGGAGGCCCGGGCTCCGCTGGGTCCCCTGTAATTTGGGTGATTGCGCACATACACTCACACGCTTTCACTAGCCCAAAATAAGGCGGGTGTGTGACCATGTGTGTGAGTGCGAGACAGGGCCGTTGGGGAAGCGGTCTTAAGTGCACACTGGATTGTGTTGAGTAGTTTCATGCTGTGCAATAATACTCCGGGTTTTCCTGTTTCTCTCGCTCTTTGCACACAACACGACCAAATCTATGACTTGTTGTGTCGCATTGCTCTGGCTGTAAGATGATCTGGCTTTGTGCTACTCCTGGTGTGAATTCAAAACCATTGGAAGAAACACAATATGAAAGCTGCATGCTATTATAAGGAGGTAATAAATCAAGTTAAACATTACAATGGCATAAAATAACCATAATTCTCTTTGGCTTTGGAGAAATAAAACTGATGCGGTCTATGTAGTCTTCGCTATTACAGTTTTAAACAGGTACTATAAGGTACTACAGCCTTAACCTGCAGATAGAGACACATATAAGTGTGTCTCATTGTCAGTATATGGACAGGCCTCATGTGAAAGAACCTCCAGATTCACTCACTGAGCTGCAGAGGCTGCACTAGCACTGATTCATGATTGGCTGCAGGTGCTGGGGTTTAGGTAGTGACCATTCAGATCAGAGAGAGGCATTTTAGGTTTAAACCAACTGGATTTCAGCAGCAACTGGCAACCCAAATGAGAGAGTCATGTGAGGCGCATTCTGCTTTCTGATTGGATAATCGTCTTGAGAACCAAAATACAAGGTAAATAAATGGGACATCATGTTGAATGTTTATGTAATTAAGAGTAAATCAGCATTATAATGGTTACCAGTAAAAGCTCTAATTGATTTGGACATGTTTACCTCATGTCAGGGGACAGGTCACGTTAATGAAATAATAATAAGAATAATAAAATAAAAATCTACATTCTACTAATTGTTGAACCCTACTAGTCTGAAATGTTTCCACATGTTTTCTAATTATTCACGTACAACTTGGTGCCATTTGAGAGGTGGCAGAAGGAAGGTGACAACAAACAGCTGTGGTTCCAGATCAGAAAGCAGCAGAGGGGAAAATCCAACAGCCATATGGCTCTGACCCCGGCTCTCCCCCACCGGGAAGAAGGCTGCTAGGCACAGCTCAAACAGCGCAGCACTGCAAAGCCTGCTGCAATAATGAGAGCCCATGTTAGAACGACCATGGGCTAATAAGGGCTTGCACTTCTGTTTTATTTAGCTTTGGTACTGCGGAGGGAAATGTAAATAGTCTCTGAAAGGTCAGAGGTCAACCCATGTAAAGTCATCAGAGCGTACAA
Organism: Periophthalmodon schlosseri; assembly: GCA_000787095.1. NCBI lineage: Eukaryota > Metazoa > Chordata > Actinopteri > Gobiiformes > Gobiidae > Periophthalmodon > Periophthalmodon schlosseri. Next base: position 28,087 of record KN469781.1, read on the forward strand.
ACATGTGTTGGTGTATCAAGTGTGAATACAGCCTGTGTAACTCGTGTTTTTTCACACATAAGTCATGCGCTGTTCTCAGAGTATCATGCACAAGACTCGTACTGAAAAAATATCCTATTGTTTATTATTGGTGCACTTTATGTAGTTGAATAAAATGTGTTTTTGCTCAGTACAGATATAATGTTGAAACAGCTCTTAAGGTCAAAATAAGACCTTTATGTGCTGTCTGCTGTTATCTGGCTAGTTGCTATCCATTAAGAAAGCGAGAAATAAGTTTGGACCCCCAAGATGTTTTTGTTATAATTTGGTATTTTAACCAATCAGAAAGCAGAATGAGCCTCACATAACTCTCTTATTTGGGTTGCCAGTTCAGTGCTGTTGGTTAAAACCTAAAATGCCTCTCTCTGATCTGAATGGTCACTACCTAAACCCCAGCACCTGCAGCCAATCATGACTCAGAGCTAGTGCAGCCTCTGCAGCTCAGTGAGTGAATTCTGGAGGTTCTTTCACATGAGGCCTGTCCATATACTGAGAATGAGACAAACTTGTATGTGTCTTTATCTGCAGGTTTAGGCTCTGGACACAGGCTCAGCTGTGACTGTAGTAAGCTACATACAGTTAGTTTAATAGTTGCATTTAGCAAACTGCAAAGGCAGAAAATAAGGATGATCTCACACATGATTGTACACACATGTGCAGTGATCTCATGAGAGGTTTGTGTCTTTAGATTTGGTTTGGAAAAAAAGGGTTAAATGCTGAGTTAAACATTTGTAGTTCCAAAAGGTTGTTGTTTCAAAAAGCAGTGCTGCTACACTGGGATATTGTTTAAAAGAAACTCTAAACGCAATTCAATAAAAAAAAAAATACTGCAAGTTTTTGGGTGAAAGACAAGTAAATGTGTCTTGCTGCCTTTTTCCAACAGCCTCACTATCCTTACAATCCAGACCTGATCAAATGATACAGCAGCACCACCCCAAACATGCTTCATTAGTGGAGCGAGAGTAACAGGTGCCTACATGAACCTCTGGTCCAGCGTGGCCCAGTTAAACCAACACGTCTGGCATGCGTGACACTGTTTTGATGTATGCGCACACGTGTCTGCAGCCCGCCGCTCGCTAGCATACTCCACATATCTCCGTTACCTGACGCGACGCCGCAACTGCTCCCGTCCTCCGTTTGTCTATCTCAATGTGTCAGCTATGGCCTTCTGTCAAAGCAGTGAGAGAAACTTTAGCCTGGCCGCAATGCGTTCTGTTTATTTTACAGTAAGCACGCGGGGACCAGGAGGGAGGGAGAGAGGGAGAGAGGGAGGGAGGGGAAGCTAAAGTGCACTCCACCCTAAGCATTATGGGAGGGAAGACAGATGGCCTCTGCATGGGATACCTACGCAGCCCCAAAAAAGGGAGGAGGAGAAAGAGGAAGGGAAACTTGGCTCCGAAAGAGAGAGAGCTAAGTGCACGAAGAACCAAAACTAGAGCAGCATGAAATGAGATGTAAAATAGTGCAGATGGATGGACTGGAGGATGCAGTGTCTTAAACAAAGCTGTTAAGACGCTCCTATGGTCCAAACAGGTGTAGTGCTTAGACGCAGGGCTGTCACTACTCTTAAAGCTAGTTATCAATCTTCAAGCAGCAATAAATGCCATATAGAGTGGGGGAATATGGAAGCGGCTACTTTTTATTTAGCACTCCGCAGGGTTTCTGGAGATCGTTTTCAAAAGGTTTCCAAGGATATTTATCAGTGACGGTCAATTTGCAGTGACAGCATGCAGGTGTAAGAAAGTCCAGCCAAAAATGAGATGAAATAAAGGTCATTTTAAAGAACAAATTTGACTAGGAATGAGACTGTATTTGTGACAACTCTACTAATAGTAAATGGTATGTATAATAGTATATTCTGTCTTTGTCTTATATAGAGTTAACTTTGTAGATGACATCTGAACCCTGATCTTTATTTCGTCAGCACTTAATTTCAAGCCTTTCCAGACCGATAAAAGCCCTACACTTCTGTTATCAGTTACATTACATATGTTTATTAGGTTAAGGTTAGGTTTCACTTTATTTTCCGTGACTGCTTAGCTATAATCCAGATTTTTTTGACGTGTGTGGGAACCGCCGATGTCCGCCTCTGCCCCAAACAAACCTTACTGCACTTTTGCCTTGTTCCGACTTCCTTGAGAAAT